>BQNB010036046.1:23563-50419 GCA_026074375.1 Tanacetum coccineum | reverse complement strand
AAAAATTATTCTCATTCTACCCATTAGGAAAGTCAAAACTGTGACAAAACACTTATTTTATTTTTGAAAATTTTTAATTAATTTATTTTATTTTTATTATTTTTTTTTTGTAAATTTGCAAAAAATTAGTGGTAAAAACGGGATTACGTGATAATAACGGCTACAGGCAAAATCAAATCGAAGATCCCCCTCCCATACTAGAACTAAACATCGTCCTCGATGTTTTGAAAGGGGTACCTACGTAATTCTAAGGCCATTTATGAAGTGTGCCAAAAGATAAAACGTTAGTCGATTAGACTTGGATACTGGATTCCCAAAATGAAGCTGAGGATGTGAAACTCTTGATAAAGATACAAGCACGAGAGTTCTTCACAATCCGGGCAATCCTGGACAATTAACAACACAAACACGAAAACTGGGTAATGGAAAAGGCAAGCCTCCACACAACAAGAAAACACTTATTCATAATACTACGATAAGCATGGGGTGCCTCCCACGAAGCGCTTGTTTAAGGTCGCTATGCTTGACCCGTCACCTGAATTTATTGGACATTAGGGAATGTTTGGAGATCCCCTGGACTAACCAACTGGGGTACTCCCCGCTCCAAAGTAGTGCTAACAACGATTATGGGTATGAGGGGTGTGTGCCATATCACCTTTTGAAGTTAGGCACCGGAGTTTTGGGATAACTCGATAGTGCCATATGGGAAAACTTGTGTGATAGTGAAAGGTCCTGACAGATCGGTTTTTAAGCTACCTGAGAAAATCTTCAATCTAGAGTTTAAGAGGAGGACTCGATCGCCGACGTTGAAAACGCGGTTCTTGATCTTGGAGTCGTGAATCCTCTTTGTCTTTTCTTTATAGATTAAAGAGTTCTCATAAGCTTCATCACGGAGCTCATTAAGTTCATTCAGTTGAACTTTTCTATGGTCACCAGCGGTTTTTAGATCAAAGTTTGTATGTTTCAGGCCCAGTAGGCCTTGTGTTCTAACTCAATTGGCAGATGGCAGGAAGGCTTTTTCCTTTTTCCCGTAGACTAACTTTGTATTGGGAGTACACCCATGGGGTTTTGTAAGCTGTGCGGAAACCCCTAAAGCATCATCGAGCATATCCTTACCAAGAGGTACGGTTCCTCTCTATTGATCTCTTCAAGAATTCTCTTCAAGCCACGATTGGATACTCAACTTGTCCCACATGTGTTTGTGGATGATATGCGGTGGAGAGACGATGAGTGACTCCGTATTTAAGCATGACCTTTGCAAATTGGTCATTGCAAAAATGGGTTCCGCGATCACTTATGATTGCACGAGGGGCACCGAATCTGGCGAAGAGAGATTTAAGAAATTTACAAACAACTCGGGCGTCATTGGTGGGTAGGCGCTTTTGGCATCAACCCAATTTGATAAATAATCAGCGGCCACAGAGGATGTATTTGTTGCCTTTGGATGATGGGGAATGCCCCATAAAGTCAATGCCCCAGACGTCACAGATTTTCACAAACTGGATGGAATTTTGTGGCATCTCATCCACGTTGTGAAAATTTTTTCCTTGACGCTGGCATGAGTTGCAGTTTTTTTTAACCAACTCATGGGGCACTTTGTAGATTGTGGGCAAAAGAATTCCGGAACTCGAAGACTTTTTTGCTGTGTAGGTTTAGCACCGTGATGTCCACCGTGGGGACCATTATGGCAAGCCATGAGGATGTACATGGCTTCTTTGCCAAAAACACAAACGCGAATAACTTGATCCGCGACTGAGATTTTAAACTGAAAAAGGGATCTTTCCCAAAAAAATGCTTCACATCTTTGAAGAATATTTCTTTTCTGCTTGGGTTGACAAACGAGATTATCCCTTATGATCACGAAATTTCCCGCATGGTAGTTTGCCTGATGTCAGCAAACCATGGGGGGACTAAATTAAGAAGCAGAATCGAACTAAAGAGTTTTCCAGAGGAAACTTTCATCATTATTATCTCCTTTGGATTCGAGCTCAAATTCTTGTGAGGAATTCTCTAATCGTGAAATATTGAATCAGCCCGCTAAGTTACTCAGACTCCTTTCGTGTCATCTAACTACATCAAAGTCGAACTCTTGAAGGAGCAGAAACGCCATCGGAAGAAATCTCGCCGTTAGAAACTTTTTCTTTGCAAAGAGATACTTAAGGCGGATTGATCCGTATACACAGTGCAATTTGTTCATGACAAGTTACGATCGGATTTTTCAAATGCGTATACCTACGGCTAACATTTCTTCTCTGTCGTGGTTGTCAACTGATTCCCATTCCGCCTCATTCAATGTTTTGCATGCATAGTGTATAGGTCTAAATTTTCTCACGACGTTGCCCCAATACTGCACCTAAGGCTAAATCGCTTGCATCGACAAAGTTTCAAATGGTTCCATTTCCAGTCTGGGCAATCAGAATATGGAGCCTTCGGTTAGATTCTCTTTGAGAGTGTTAAATATGCTTCAATACACTCTTTGAAAATAAAACGGAGTCCTCTTTTTTCCAAGCAAATGGGTCAATGGGAACCGGGCCTATTTTTGAGAAATCTGGATGAATCTTTCTATAAAACCCGGCATGTGTGCGTGCCCAAGAAAACTAACTACGATGCCTTTGACATTAGTATTTCGGGTGACGGGAGCTATTGCACAAATAACGTCAATCTTAGCATCGATCAGACCTCTAATTCCCCGACTTCTAAGATTGGAGATTTTGCTTCCAAGAACAATGCCTTCCTTAACCAGAAATGGCTTTTCCCTCCTCCTCCAACCCGGTTTACAGCGAGCTAAATTGGTGTCTTCCCACACCGCTTAAGCATCGTTTTCCAAATGGGTTAGGCATGTTTATAAAAGAAAACTTCCAAAAAAAAAACCGAAAAGTCATCCCATAAACACTTCCATCGTTTTTTTCGATCATAGTCGTAGGAAGAATGCCGGACATACACTCTCATTGGAAATGGGGGTGCCTGGTGCAATTTGCAAGGGGCGCCAAAAGGGTGTCTATATGCGTTGGCGTGTAGGCCAAAGGGTGGCATAGTCGTCCGATATAGGGCGAAAGGTAACGATGTCTTTTCCTGATCATTTGGTCGATGATTTGAAAATAACCCAGAAACCCATCGAGAAAACAATATTATCGTTTCCCCGCAAGCTATCAGAAGCAATTTTAGTCCCATGAATGGTAGACAGGACAAGATGGTGCTTCGGCTTCATTTAAGGGGTAGGGTTGGCATTGCGAGTCGCATCCGCGTAACTAATCGAGTTTGGGATCAACTCCTTTTGCTCATTCTCAACTACGGTAAAACCACCCTTACTTGTACACAGTGTCCGGGCTACCCAGGGACTATCCGAATAAAGGTAAATTAATCCAGCATTAAGAAGTTTTTTCACTTCCTTTTTTTTAATGACCATCGTGGATTTTTTGGGTTACCCGTACTCTGATGTTGGACTCGCTGGTGTTGTAGCCTCTTCCATTAAGAATTTGTGTTACAAAATTCCGGTTAATACCCTTGATATCAGAGAGTTCCAAGCGTAAGGCTCCGCATTTGTGGGAACTGCAACACCTTTTATTAAGAGCGCTTTCTCCCCGACACTCGAAATCTTTAGCATTTATGACTGTAACTTGTTGTCACCAGAACTCCAAAAATGCATATTCGGGGGGGGAGGTAAGTCCTTGAAGCTGACCTCGGGAGGTTTCCATGAATTGAAGTTTCATCAGGTTTTGGCTTCACAATTCTTAAGTTCTTTTCTAACTTCAGGAAAATAATTTGCATGGTTGGGAAGTGGTGATAAGGGCTCACTATTTAGGATAGCTTCAAGAAGAAGAATTGTCATATCTCGGATCCAACCATTCAGGCATCACTGTAACATAACTGTCTTATACAAAGTTATCAGAAAGTTCAGCCTCGATTTCTTCAAGAATGAAATCACTACCCTCGAATGGAGTGAGGGTGGGAGAAGTGGTATCAACAATCGTTCAAAAGTAAGGAGTGAATATCCAGTTTCTAATACTATCCGAGAAACCTAAGAATCTCTTGAGAATATTCCTCATACGCTATATCAATAAAGTCGACCATAGTTAACTGATTCATGGCATTGGTAGGAGGAAGTTTTTTCGTATCACCTACTTTGAAAGTCACGGATTTTGTCCATCATGTCTTAAGGTCATCTCTTCACCGTGTACATCCATCAAGGCTCTTGCCAGTTCCTAAGAATGGTACTTCCTAAAATCAACGGGACTCTTGGGTCGCTTCATAGTCCAACTTACCACAAAATCGGCTGGAAAGTAGAAGGTTCCAACCTTCACAAAAACATCTCGCTATGTGTTGGAGTTGGCGGGGGAGAGATTGATAGTCCCGCTAACTCGTGTACCATCCTAGTTTTTGGTTAGACCTGGCGATTAAGCTTTCAAAACGAGAGTGGCACTAGATTGATGCTTGCACGAGATCGGCCAGGGCTAAGCATTCATCCAACTCTGGAAAATCACACGGTATCAGAAATCTACCCGGGTCTCCTAATTTTTCGGGAAATGTCTTTAGGATGACTGCTGAGCAATTTTCATTAACCGGTGTTTTGGTTAAGTCCAAGATCTATCTTTGTAGTTCAAAAGACTTTCTGAACAATTTGGTGCAAACTTATGCATTGCAACGAGAGCATCGGCGAAGCTCAGCTCGAAGTGGAGATTCCAAAAAATTTCATGAATTTTCAAAGCTAAAAGGTCGTCCTTTTGGCAGAATTTCACCTTTTACCCTAGAAGGAATATGGCGAAGTCGTTTGGTTCTATGCATGACACTGGTTCACAAGAATGGACTATTGGAGGTTGGATGCTTTGGTAACTTCCGTTAGAAGCACCGTGTCCTTTGATATCGCCTTGGTTTCAACTTCCACCACCGGGAGGTGGAATTTGAGTCATCATATGAAACACCGCTTCTGGGGTGATTGCTTTCATTCACCTTCGGGTTAGCAATGGTGTTGCTAGGAAAGAGTACCCGAATTTGAAGTAGAAGCTTGGAGTATTGGCGATATACGATTTTGTGTGAGCAAGTCGGTTATGTGGACATTTGGTTTATTGCATATTTTGCATAACCGCATCATAAGCCTTGACCTAGCTCTCAAAATCAGTTTTTGACACAACCCGAAGCTGCTGAGCTGGAGCTTGGTAAGCCTGGTGTTGATAACGGGGGTTGATACATTGGGGCTTTGTTGTTGACCCTGGTTCGTTGGATTTACCCTGGTTGTAGCCCTAACCCACGTTTTGGTTCTGGTTTCCAACGACTCTGATTGTTGGCTTGGTTGTTGTGTTTGCATGGGAAGGAAAACCGGGTGGTCAGATTTGGTTCGCCATCGATGGCGGACTGGTCACCGAATATCCTTGGTTGAAATTTGCCTGCGCTGCTTGCCGAGACGATATTCTTGGATGTTATCTCGTAATTGTTGCTATCGTAGCCGGATATTACGATATGATTGGGCGAACCACCGCATGTCCACACCACTATGCTCAACCGCTTTTATGGAGCTGGAGCTGGAATTGGAGATGTCTGCTTATCGAGAAGTAGAGCTCTAACCATCTCTATCAATTCAGTCAACATCGGGAAGATACTCCGGGAGTGGAAGCGCTCGTACTCACTTAGCAACAATGGATTGCTTCGGGAGTTACGAAACTTGGAATTTTTGGTTTTTTTTTATTTTTATTGCTTCGATGAGGCTTGAGCAATCAGCGGCCTTTGTCCAAAAAGTTATCCACCTCGCTAGTTCAAAGAGTCTTGATCATTAACATTTAAGGCATGTAAAATGTATCAATTGTGAAGCTCCGAGACTCAATGATGTGGACATGCTCGGAGAAGATCTTTGAATCGATCCCAATGCCTCGCTAAACGATATCATACAAATCTTTGCTTGAAATTTGTAATTTCTTCCGAAGATTGTCGTTTAAAGGTGGAAAAAAAACTGATTTAGATTAAGCAACGAGATCATCCATGTCAGAATTGCTCGAGGGGGTTTCTTTGTCTCAAGCCATATTCGGGCTGCCCCCTCGAGAGAAGAAAGGAAAAAGCATCACTAAATTGATGTGGTTGGGACATTAGGATATTCTCAAAGTCGAAGTGATTTTTATTGAATAACGGATGTGGCAATGGGATCCTCTTTGTCATGTCCGAAGAACTGCTTGTTCTGGACAAGAGTTAGCAACCCATGCATGATTTCAAATTTGCTGCTTCAATTCAGGACAACACTAGCATCCTCGTATCCCTCGGTGGAGCCTAGGAGCAAGTCTGCCATAGTTCGATAAACATCCATCGTATCTTTGGTAGGGTTCAACAAGATTAGGAGTAACATGTTGTTTGTTGTAGAGACGACGAGCTTGAAAACGAGTGCGCATGCACTAAAATAGAGAACAAGAAGAGTATTTTTGGTTTTTTTAGTTTATTCACAATCTATTTTAAACTGGGGGGGGGGACAGGAACCTTAAAACTAGACAACATGAACCCAATAGTCTACTATACTTCACGGTAGCTCTCAAAATGTAAAACGCACAGGTGAGCGGAGGAGTAGGAATAGCGCGAAGCTTATTTCTCCTTTCGGTCGTAGTTCCTAGGAACAACCCTCCTTATACCCACTTTGTAGTTTGTTTAACGTTTCAAGGTGAGCCGTATATCGTAAGAGACACAAATGGTAAGTTTTTAAATCTTTTGTTCGAGTTGGGAACCAATAAGTTCACCGGAAGTTATTATGATAATACCTCAATTAGAATATTCTATTTTGGTATTGTAAGCCAATTTGTAAATTTTATTCTTGTTATGGACAATGTTATTTATAATTTTGGTTTTATCTTTGTTTTGTATGATAATTAGACTATAAAAGAAAATGAAAAATATTTTTGTACTTTTTATATTTTTATAGAAGAAAATATTCACATATGTAAATAAAAATTTCCAAACATGTAAAAAAAAATGTAAGAAATTCGTTTCAAAGCCTCCCCGGCAACGGCGCCAAAATTTGGCTCGCGCGAACTCACCCCTTAAAAATCATCTATATATGATATAAATACACCAAGGGACGAAAACGCGCGAGACCAAGAAAACCGGAAGCAGTATAGAGTGTTCCCGGGTCGTTATGTCCCAACGAGGCTGAGATGGAACATCGAGAGACGATTGACGATTTCTGTTTGAATGTAACAAGGAATGTTTGTGAATTAATACTGAAAGCAAATGCACATAAAAATTAAACAAGAACATAAACGAGAACAAGCATGAAAGCTACTAAAAACTTTTACACTAAGGCACAAATAAGCTCCAATTAGCTTAAGGCAGACAAATAAACTAATCTAAATCTAAATAAGCAAATTAAGCATGCAATTAAGCTAAATTAAACAAGAGAAACACAACAGTACTAACAACAGTACTACCAGTATTAACTACCAGTATTAACTTAAAGTTAGTACTGCTAGTGTTAGTTAGTACTGCTACCTTTGAAATCCAAGAAATTGAACCAGCAGTACTAACTTGAGTAGTACTGGTAGTGTTCAGTTAATGCTGGTCCAAAAGTGAATACTAGCAGTATTAACTTGGATTGTAGTACGCTAGTGTGACGCTTAGTACTGTCCTAAGAAATTGAACTAGCAGTACTAACTTGGAGTTAGTACTGCTTGTTCAAAACAGCATTTAACATTTCCAAAAATCATTTTTATGTCAAAAATTAATTAAAAACAAGATAACAAATGACAAAGTAAAACACTTATAACAATTTCAAATCCATAATAAGCACTCAAATAAGCATGAATTAGTCTAGCAGTATAAACTTAAAACAAACAGTGCCAACAAATGACCACAAGTTCTGGAAATAGATAAGCAAAGCAAAAAAAGAGAGACTTACTACACCCTTGCTCATAATAGGTCCCAACAACAAATAAACAAGCTCTTGCTTGTAAAAACAAGCTAGTGATAGTCCATAAGACCCCATCCATAATGGCTTATCATCCAATAAGTAAAGCTGTGGAATGTTTTGAGAGTGATATTTGTATATTTCGCTTTACTACTTTAAACTTTTTAGTTTTACTTAATGAAAACAGCTTATACGTAAGCAGTGTGAGAGCTTTTTGAACACAAAAACAACAAGATAAGAAACTTAACACTTGTATTGTAAATTGACTTAAAAAAAAAAAGACTTTCAACCTTGCATTAAAACGTGAAAGGTTACAAAGCAGAAAGCAAAAGCTATAAATATTAAAAACAAGCCTAATTTATAAAAATAAAAGAAAAACTAGTTAACTTTTTTTTTTTTTTTTTTTTGTTTTTTTTTTTTTGATTTCAAAACACAATTGCATTAAAACTTTGAAATTTTTTTACAAAAAGCTGAAAGTAAAACTGTAAATAACTGAAAATTAAGCTAAAGTTATTCCTAAGATTCACTAGTTTTATTTTTTTTTTCTTCAAGGCTTAAAAAAAAGCTTATTTATAGCCGAAGTTTTGGACTTGGCAGTTTGTGCTTCGTTGGAAGCCAAAAACGAAGTGTGCTGGTAAGTAGTGAGGAGGGTCCAAAGCAAATCCCAGCCTTTGTAATTTCATTTGTTGCTCATTTTGGAGTCAATCTAGCCCAATGAAGATACTATGAAAAGGTGAGGAATGCCAACAGGCTTTTTTATTACAAAGGGGGGTGTGGGGGGGGTGTGAAGTAAGGGAGGATGAAAATAGAATATGGCACGGCGGCGACGTGGATTTTCCATGCGCGATCGAACGGCGAAGGTATGGGGCACCTACCCCCAACCCAGTAGAACCCTGGTTTTTTTCGCTGTGGCGTCCCTGCCTGCCAAAATGTGGCGGTATAGTCCCGAAAGGGTGACCCCTGGACGCATATACGCTACCCATCGCCAACACACCACCGGCACGGTTGAATTGAACCCCACAAATCCCCCTGACATAAAACCAGCAAAAAAGACCACCCCAAGAATGCAAGGCCGAAAATTCGCCCCGTCCCGCAATCTAAACAAATCCTATAAGCAGACAAAAGCCAATCCCATATCCACTCCGTGCATAGGATTTGTTATGTCTTTGGTTTTCCATTTATTGCTCTTTTTCTACTTTGAATATTTTCCGTTTCCTGCACAATACAAATGCACAAACAAACAATACAAAGAATTATTATGGTACGTTTTTAGGCCATGATTAAAGGTTCGCTTAAATATGAAAAAATGGTATTGTGAATTTAAACACACATATCATTAAATCCATTTAAGCGTACTTATTGCCTCGCTGGTTCGTCCTTTAGTGTTAAATCAAGTGATTATCACCCCATTACCATCACCTATTACCCAATTTAATACTCCTTAGGGCAAGGAGTTTAACTTAAGTTTTACTTAAAAAAACTTAAACACCCCCGGCACCCCCAACAGTCGGTCAAAAAAAAACCAACAAAAACCCAATCCCACCAAAACATCCCAAAAAAAAAAACAACCACCACCCAAACCCAAAACAAAACCTCAAAAACTATTCCCATAAACGTACAACCCCCCAAAAAAAAACTGTTTAACCCAAAAACCTCCTCTCTTTACCCAACCCCTCCCCAAATCAACCCCAACCCACAAAATCTCGGAAGACCCCGACAAAAAGAGAAACCAATAAATCCATAAATACCCCCAAAAAAAAACCACAAAAACCCCCCCCGCACTCACATCAATAGCCAACAACCAACCCCCCACCTTCACAGCCCACCCCAGCATCTCCCCCCCCCGCGAGTTTAAACCTCCGCGCAAACCCCCCCCCGCATAACTCCCACTGACCACGATGGTGGTCCAGCACCGACCCTGCCCCGGGAGATCACCCCTCAAACCCCCCCCGAATACACCCCACCGCCCCCCACCGACCGACGCCCACCCCACCCCCCGCCCTCCCCCTCCCCCCCCCCCGCCCCGCCACCACCCCCCCCCGACCCGCCCCCACCCCCCCCCGGGCCACCCACTTAAACCCACAACCCTCCGGTCACAACAACACAACACACACAAAAAATCTTTCGATCCAAAAAACAACCAACCCTGTTACGCCCAATTGACCAAAACAACAACCCACCACAAACAAAAACCCTAAACACAAAACACACACAAAAACCCCAACACCCCCATCACCACCGAAAACACCCCCCGCCCCACACTAAAAACATACCAAAAAAAAAACTTCACGTCATACAATATCCGACATTAAATACTATACCCAGTCCTAAACACTAATCAAAAACCCGACCAGACTACCGAACACAAAAAAAACAACAACCATCCCAAACGAAACCTTCCTCTGTGACCAACCTACCGCATACAAAACAATACAAACACCCCTCACACAATCGCCACCCCACACCTAAAATCACAGATTAGAGCATGACCCAAGCAACGTGAAGCATATCCACATAACCAATTAGTACCCAACCCTACCCCAAATAAACCCAAAAAGCCAAAACATGGCAAAAATATGCTTTGTATTTGTGTATGATTGTGCGGTATAGATAAGTCACAAAATCACACGAAAACACACATCAAACGAGCAAGCACGAGAATCAGAAGAGTACAAAAAGAAGCCAAAGGATCAAAGCCAAAGCCAGAAATGTCAAAGCCTCAGTCAAAGATAGTCAATCATGGTCCATAAAAGTCAACAAAGCCCGAAACCCTAACCCATTTCTTTTCTAACAGTTTTATACACTAAAAAATATATAAAATATAAAACTTTAAAAGAAGGATTAAGAAATTAACGCAAGTACCCTTGATAAAATACACTCTCAAAAATATATAAAAAAAAATAATATATTATAATATAAACCGGGTAATCTGAATCACCCGGTCGTTTTCCCCAATGACTAGTGAAAAATTAAACCACGTGTTAGGTTCGGATCCTATTTGAATGAAGCAGAGAATTTGATTTGAAAAAAATGAAAATAAAAATTTTAAAATAAACAATTAAACAAATACGGAAACGCAACTATTAAGCAAATTGACTAAAATTTAACCCTAAAAATGTAAACTAAAATTTCACTAAATAAAGAAAAAGTGCAGAAAATTATTAAAAATAAAAGCCCTAATTTTTATCTTTTTATAAAATTTAATTAAAACTAATTAAAACCTAGCCCTAATTATTAATCAACATGTTAAACTTAATGAACAGAGGTTAACTAAGATTTAACAAAAGGACTAACATGGCAATAACTACAAAAGAGTAACGAAGTAAAAATTCTTAAAGACCATGATTAACTGAGTGTTATTAATAATAAAATGAAAAATTACAAACCTTACCCTGAGGCCTAACCCCGACTACACTAATGGTCCTTTTAAAGCTTGAAAATAAGTTGAAAATTAAAAGGTGCTTATTATGAGAAACTTATTAAAGCAAAGTTGGAGATTAAGCTATAATGAACAATTTTAATAAAAAGAGACCTGTGCTGAAAATCAACAATCAAAGCTCAAAAAAGAGCTTATCTGTAAGAGTTTTACAAGAAAGTGAGGTTTTGGCTTATTTCTACTTAAAACAGCTATAAATTCTCAATTAACTCAATTCTAAAAAGGAAAAGTGATCAAGATAGCTTATGATGTGCTTAATCTAAAAATGCAAAGAAATCTAACCTAGAAGTGTTTTTAAGCTACTGAACTTAAGCATGAAATAAGCAAACTCAAGAAATAAGAATAAATTCACATCCTAAATAAGTACTAAAAACTATTTAAAAAACTAAACTAGACTCTAAAACTTACCAGACTTATTAAACTACTTATGATCTATCTATTTAAGCTATAAAATCTAGACTCATTAGCTAAATTAACAAATTAAAGTTCTTCTTAAGTTCCTACTGTTTCTGGAGTTTTCAGGTTTTTTATGACTTTTGACAGCAAAATAAGCTAAGACAATAAGCTAGAAAACAAAATTAAAGACTTAAAATATAATAAACTATAACTAAACTCAAGTCCTACTGAATTTGACAAGCTAAATCCTAAAATTACTAATCTAAATTAAGCTAAAAGAACAGCAGTAGTAACTGAGGTTACTACTGCTAGTGTAAAATTTCAGCAGTACTAACTTATGTTAGTACTGCTGGTACAATTGACAGCTAAATTGAACTAGGAAAGTAAGCTAGAAAATACTAACTAAGATTAAACCTGTAATAAGCTATAACTAGACTTAATCCTACTTGAATCTAAGCACCTAATCTTAAACTAACTTCAATAAAAACTATGCTAAAAGTGGCAGTACAAACTGTGACAGCAGTACTAACTTCTTGGTTAGTACTGGTGCACTTTGCACAAATGCAAACCTATTGTGAAGGTTCCTTAAGGGAACTCCTGCACTCAAATACACTCTAATAGAGTGTATTAACTAAATGCAAGCAAAATCCAAGCCTAAAGGGCTTAGGATCAAATTGACACAATAAAAACTTAAGCAACAAAGCCTCTTGGTGCTGAAATCCCTTATCATAACCATTTCTTTGAAATTTGAATTCAAATCTTATAAAATCTAATTGAAAACTAATTTTAAAAGAAAACTTACTAACTTTAAGCAAATGTCAAACAAAATTAATTTGTCTTAGAGGTTAAAAGTGCGCTAAAAACCAAACACCCCTTTAAAGACTATTGACAGGAGTTTGAGAAAAACTCTTTAAAGAGAAATCTAATGACAAGTACGAATATCAAGATAAAAACTAGCTTAAAAACAAACTTAATATAACAAAACTACAAACTAAATAAAGCCTTAATCTAAGAATCTATACTATTTTTTATTTTTTGGTTTTTTAGAGGCTTTTAAGACATTTATATAAAAAAACTATGATTCAAACTAAGAATACTAAAAACAGACAAACAACTATGATTATTAAGCTAAATTAAACTAAATTAAGCACTAATAAGCAAAGAGAATAAGCAAATAAGCAATATTAAGCATAAAAGCAAAACTAAGCAATTTAAACTGAAATTAGAGAAGAATGAAAAGAGAAACTTACTTGATCCTTTAGCTAAACAAAAGGAACCAATAATGGCAGCTACAAGCTCCTTAGCTTATTATAAGCTAGGGTATAAGTCCTTGAGATCTCTTCCAAGTTAAGACCCCCTTCCAAAAGCTCTAATCCAATAAGATCCATGTAAGATTAAACTGATTTAAGGTTTAGGTAAGATTAATACTGAATTCAATAAGCTCTATTTCAGCTTATAGACTGAAAGAGCTTAATATGAGCTTATTAGCTTATTCTCTTTGCTTATTAGTGCTTAATTTAGTTTAATTTAGCTTAATAATCATAGTTGTTTGTCTGTTTTTAGTATTCTTAGTTTGAATCATTGTTTTTTTATATAAATGTCTTAAAAGCCTCTAAAAAACCAAAAAAAAAATATAGTATAGATCTTAGATTAAGGCTTATTTAGTTGTTAATTGTGTTAATTAAGTTTGTTTTAAGCTAGCTTTTATCTGAAAATTCAAGTATTTGTTCATTTAGATTTTCTCTTAAAGAGCTTTTTCTAAACCTTCTCAAACTTTCATAGTCTTAAAGGGTTTTGGTTTAAGTGCACTTGACCTCCGAAAGTCAAATTCATTTGTTGCTATTTGCTTAAAGTCCGCAAATTTTCATTTAAAATTATTTCATTTAGTTTTTATAAGATTTGAATTCAAAATTTCAATAGAAATAGCTTATTATAAGTGTTCAGCACCAGGGGAGCTTGTTTCTTAAGTTTTTTATTGTGTCAATTCTGATTCCTAAGCCCTTTAGGCATTGCATTTAGATTAAATACACTCCTATTAGAGTGTATATGAGTGCAGATTCCTTAAGGAACCTCACAATAGTATTGCACTTGTGCAAAGTGCAACCAATACTAACCAAGAAATAGTACTGCTGTCACTGTTTGTACTGCCACTTTTAAGCATAGTTTATTAGGTTAAGTTTAAGTAAATTTAGTGCATAGATTCAAGTAGGATGTAAGTCTAAATATAGGCTTATTATATGTTTAATCTTAGATATATTTCCTAGCTTACTTTTCCTATTCAATTGTAGTGTCAATTGTACCAACAGACTAAACATAAGTTAGTACTGCTGAACATTTACACTAGCAGTATAGTAACCCTCATTATTACCTGCTGTACTTTAAGCTTCAATTTTAGATTAGTAATTTTTAGGATTTAACTTGTCAAATTCAGTAGGACTTGAGTTTAGTTTATAGATTTAATTATATTTTAAGTCTTTAATTTTGTTTTCTAGCTTATTGTCTTAGCTTATTTTGCTGTCAAAAGACCAGCAAAACCTGAAAACCCAGAACAGTAGGAACTTAATAGAACTTTAAATTTGTTAATTTAGCTAATAGAGTCTAGATTTTATACTTAAATAATAGATTCATAAGTAGTTTAATAAGTTAGGTAAGTTTTAGAGTCCTAATTAGTGTTTTTTTAATAGTTTTTTAGCTTATTTGGATTTTGATTTAACATGCTTATTTCCTGAGTTTTGCATGTTTCATGCTTAACTTCAGTACTTAAAAACACTTCTAGTATAGATTTCGTTGTCATTTTAGATTAAGCACATCATAAGCTATCTTGATCACTTTTTCCTTTTTTAGAATTGAGCTAATTTGAGCATTATTATAAGTTGTTGTAAGGAAAATAAGCCCAAAACCTCACTTTCTGTAAACAGCTTAAAGATAAGCTCTTTTTGAGCTTATTATTGATTTTCAGCACAAGGTTCTTTTATTAAAATTGTTTATTATAGCTTAATCTCCACTCTGCTTTTATAATTTCCATAATAAGCACCTTTAATTTCAACTTATTTTTAAGCTTTAAAAGGACCATTAGTGTAGTCGGGGTTAGGCCTCAGGGTAGGTTTTGTAATTTTCTCATTTCTTTGTTAACTCAGTTAATTCATTGTCTGTTAAGAATTTTACTTCGTTAATCCTTTTAGTAAGTGCCCTGTAGTCCTTTTGTAAAATCTAGATAACTTTCAAATTAAGTTAACATTTTTTATAATAATGTAGGGCTAGGTTTATAATTATTTAATTGAACTTTTATAAAAAGATAAAAATTAGGGTTTTATCAGTTTTATGGCGCCGTTGTCGGGACTAGTTTAAAGATTCCTTCGTTTTGTGTTGTTGATTTGTTTGAAGATCTTTCGTCTCGGAAAAGTTTCATTCTTGTTTAAAAATTCAAAGTTAAAAAAATATTATAAATATAAAAAGTAAAAAAATATTTCCTTTCTTTTAGTATAAGTAAAAGATAAAACAAACAACATAAAAAAATGTCGATTTTTATGATTTATTTTAAAAAAAAAGAAAATAAAATAAACAAAGTTTGGAAATCGAACACCACCAAATAATAACTTCTATTGAGATCTAATCATTTATCAATTTCGTGAACTTGCAATTGTTTCCCAACTCGTACTCAAAGATTTAACACTTGCATTTGTGTCTCTACCGAAATACGGCTCACCTTGGAAAAGCAATTTTCGAGAGCTACCGTGAAGTAGTTGATTATTTGGTTTAAGTCTCTTCCGTGTAACCATTAAAATTCATTGTCTAACAACAAACCTAAAAAATAGTGTAAAGTTTTTGCTTTTTGATTTTTAGTTTTTCTTTTTATGCGCACTCGTTCGCATCACACAGATCGTCAACAACAAACTCTCGGTGTTGAAATTTTGATTAGAAGAACAATTGTTGAACAAAACGTTGTTCACTGGCCGATAATCGAACGATGGCCAAGAATGTTTGCATGCACCCAACGATGGGAAATAGAAGATGCATAGTTGTCCACCGATCAATGCTAACAATTTCGAGCTTAAACAACCTTTAATCAATCTTGTGCAAAGTAATAAGTTTACGGGTAGACAAGATCCTCACAATCACCTTCGATTTTTTAACAAAGTCACTTCAACGTTTAGACATCCCGAAGTTCCGAACACTTCGATAAAGCTTTTGCTTTTTCCTTTCTCTCTAGACGGTGAAGCCCGAGATTGGTTAGACAAGGAACCACCAAGATCAATTCTCACATGGGACGACCTTGTTTCAAAATTCATAAATCAATACTTCCCACCTTCAAAAACCACTTACTATCGGAATGAGATCATTACTTTTTACCAAAAACCCAACGAAACCTTCAATGAAGCATGGGAACGTTTTAAAGGACTCCTTCGTCAATGTCCTCACCATGCTTTTTCGAACTACACCAACTTGATACTTTTTACAATTCCTTGAATTCCAACAGATCAAGATCCTTAGATTTCCGCCGCGAGTGGCAATTTCCTTAGACAAGATGCCTGCAAAAGGTTGCGATTATTGAAAGCAAGTCAAAAGTTCGTTACTCAAGAAGTCGTGCTAATGATTCAAGAGTGAGTACGGATGCTCCTCTTTCTAATTCTTCACCTTTTAATAAATTTCTTCAATATGCAACAAATAGCCGCTAACTCTCGGAGGATAAGATACTATTAAGATGAACCAAATGATGAATAAATGAAAGCTTTAGTTGTTACTACTCCTGCACCCGTCAAAGGCAAGTGAGGGAAGTTATGTGTCCACTTTGTGGATCAAATCACCCTTTTAACCATTGTTTCGTTTAACTCGAGTGGAAACATTTTCCCGTATTTCATGACAACATCTAACAATTTTAACAAACCGCAGCAGTTGGTAATTTTCTCCAAAGAAACCAACCTTCCTAAAATTGGCAAGCCAAAATGAAACACCAGGTTTCATCAATCCGAATGTCCAAAATACCCAAAACATTACCTAAGGAACAATTCCAATTCCAAACAAACGCGGAACAACTTACTCCAAAAACCCGTCAACCCACCAAAATCAAGTTTATCAAGCTCCACCATACCAACCACCAACCAATCAAGTTTTACCTTACCAACCTCCAACAAATAGTGTGTCTAAAGCAGATTTTGAAAATTATTCTAAAGCAAATGATGCTAATATGAATAACTTGCAAATGAAGTTGGATAATTTTCAAAGAAACCAAAATGATTTTCAAAGAGTTACAATATTCTCAAAAGAACAAATTTTTCAGAAAATGATGCTCAGTTTCATGCAAAGCTATCACACCAACCAACCTTCAAGTTCAAGTTCTTTACCAAGCAATACCATTCCAAATCCTAGGAACGAAGCCAAGGCAATTACAACTCGTAGTGGTGTTTCATACGATGGACCTCCGATCCACCGCCGTGTACGAAAAGGAAAGTGAGGTGACAAAGGATACGGAGCTACCGAGCACCGAAGACATCCAACCTCCTCCATTCGTCCAAGAACAAACCAAAGACAAAGAACCAATCAAAGAGCCTTCTTTAGCTCAAAGATCAAACCTAATTTGCCTACCCCATCAAGATTTGCAAAAGAAAAGATTCGTGAAAAGATGATATCCTAGCTTCAAGTTTATAGAAATTTTCCTAATCTTCACTTGCGCTAAGTTTTGCGGAAGCCTCTCATCATATGCCAAAGTTTTGCTCCGATGTTTAAAAAGATGCTTAAATACCAAAGACAAGTTAAATTGAATTAACCAAAACGCCGTTGATTGAAAAATTGTAGTGCGATGTCCTTAAACGCTCCAAAAGCTAATGTGACCCCGCCGATTTCTCATTCCATGAGATTTTTCAGAGTTGATAGTTACTTAGCCCTTGCCGATTTAGGTGCTAGTATCAATCATATGGCCTTATCCATTTGGAAAAAAGCTTCAAACTCCAGCCCTAACCGAAACAAAAAATGTTTTTTGAATTAGTCGACAAAACTGGGGAGTTTTTTAATTTTTTTTGTAGTTTTTAATTTAGTTTATTTTTTTGATTTTTAGTTGTTGATGTTTTTTTTTAATTTTTTTTTTTTTTTGTGTTGTTGTTTGTTTTTTTTTTTTTTGTATAAGTACAATTTTCCAAACCAACCGGTGTTGCCGGAAATGTTTTTGTCAAAGTAGGGAAACTCTACTTCCCTCCAATTTTTGTTGTTCTTGATTTTATATAGCCATCCTCGAGTACCATTAATTACTCGAACGACCCTTTCTATGGACGGCTCATGCTTTAATCGATGTTTACAAGGAGAGATTACTCTTAGGAATGATGACCAATCGTTAACCCTTAAATGGGTGATGCACCTTCCATTTCATACAACAAATCCTCAAATCAATGAAGAAAGTAGATCTCATTGATGCACATTGAAGAGTACTCACAAGAAGTAACTTGGATTTCCAATTCCGTTGCTTACACAATCCTTCTCCGTACTTCGATCCGATTGTTTCTACTTCATCTTACTTACTCCGTTTGATGAAAGCGATTTCTTACTCTTTGAAGAAGCCGATGCTTTCATAGCAATCGATGATGAACCAGTTTCACCAGTTTTCAATGCTACATACTATGATCCCGAGGGGGACATTCTCATGCTCGAGGCACTTCTCAACAGTGATCCTTTACCTTCACCCAACCAAGGAAATTACTTACCCGGAATTCGAAGAGATCTCAAAGTTGTCGAACCAAAAAAGTCTTCAGTCGAATATGCTACTTCTTATGAACCAAAGGATGAAATTCCAGAAGTCGAGCTTAAAGAGTTACCTCCGCATCTCGAGTATGCGTTTTTAGAGGAAAATAACAAGCTTCCAGTCATAATTTCAAAAGATTTAAGCCAAGAAGAAAAGACCTCACTCATTCATGTTCTCAAAAATCGAAAGCAAGCAATCGCTTGGAAACTTTCGGATATTCGAGGCATAGATCCAGAGTTTTGCTCACACAAAATCCTTTTAGAAGATGATTACCAACCTTCAGTCCAACATCAAAGGAGGGTTAACCCTAAAATCCATGACGTCATCAAGAAAGAAGTAGAAAAACTTCTTGACGCAGGATTGATTTATCCAATCTCGGATAGTCCATGGGTTAGTCCAGTCCATTGTGTTCCTAAAAAAGGTGGTATGACCGTTGTTAAGAACGAAGAAAATGAGCTGGTGCCTACAAGATTAGTCACGGGATGGCGAGTTTGCATCGACTATCGAAAGTTGAACGAAGCAACTTGTAAAGACCATTTTCCGTTGCCATTCATGGACCAGATGTTAGAGCGATTAGCCGGCAACGAGTTTTATTGTTTCTTAGATGGTTTTTCTGGGTATTTTCAAATCCCCATTGAACCTAAAGATCAAGAGAAAACTACTTTTACGTGCCCATACGGAACTTTCGCGTACCGTCGTATGCCATTCGGATTATGCAATGCTCCTGGAACTTTCCAACGTTGTATGATGGCCATTTTTCACGATATGATAGAGAAAACAATGGAAGTTTTTATGGACGATTTTTCAGTATTTGGAGATTCTTTTTCCTCGTGTCTTGCCAATTTAGATAGAATGCTTAAAAGGTGTGAAGATACCAAATTAGCACTAAATTGGGAAAAGAGCCATTTCATGGTTAAAGAAGGCATTGTTTTAGGACATAAGATCTCTAGAAAAGGAATTGAAGTCGATAAGGCTAAAGTTGATGTAATTTCTAAGCTTCCTCATCCAACAACCGTTAAAGGAATTCGAAGTTTTCTCGGGCATGCTGGATTCTATCGAAGATTTATCCAAGACTTTTCCAAAATCTCTCGACCCATGACCCATCTCTTAGAGAAGAACACTCCTTTCATTTTTTCAGAAGATTGCATTCTAGCCTTTCAAACATTGAAAAAGAAATTGACCGAAGCTCCAATTCTCATTGCTCCAAATTGGGACCAACCTTTTGAAATCATGTGCGATGCAAGTGATTATGCAATCGGTGCAGTTCTAGGGCAGAGAATTGAGAAGCATTTCCGACCAATTCATTATGCTAGCAAGACAATGACTGAAGCAGAAACGAATTACACAACAACCGAGAAAGAGATGCTTGCAGTTGTTTATGCTTTCGAGAAGTTTCGATCATATCTAATCATGAACAAGAGTGTTGTTTACACGGATCACTCCGCTTTGAAATATCTTTTCAACAAGAAAGACGCCAAAGCAAGATTGCTTCGTTGGGTCTTACTTCTTCAAGAATTTGATTTTAAGGTTATCGATACAAACATTAGATCTTCATAAATCAATCGGCTGATACTTAAAGGTATCAAACCGATAGTTCATTGTAATAATACACACTGTTGATATATGAACGATTAAAATATAAAGAAAACCTTAATCAATATGCGTATTAAGGTTGTGCGAATATTACAAGAGTTTTCCTATGATCTTGAGGCTCTTTTTGACCTTCTAGGCTCCTTTATTCATCTCTTGGTCGACTTATGTTTAGGGATTCACTTGCATACCTAAAACTGAGTTTAGGGTCGTCTATTTATAAGGTCTGGAAGTCGGTTCGATACGCCGTATCGAGCGATGTGGGATACGGCGTATTGGGGATTTCTTAGAGTAAGGACCACGTTTGATATCTTCCAGAATATTTTATTACTATATTTTGAATACGGCGTATTGATGTCTACTGGATACGGCGTATTGGGTCTTTAATCTTTCATGGTTATTTGTGAAGTGTAGGCACGAATACGCCATATCTTATTGGTGGATAGAGCGTATTGAGGTAAAACCAGTTGATTCTTCTTCGTTGACTAAAGTATTATATACGGCATATCGTTGATGTGGATACGGCGTATTCTTCAAAGTCAGGCAATGGTCTTTTATTTCGTCAAGTCTTGGATACGTCATATAGGTCTAGAATAATACGGTGTATTTACTGTCAGATCAGTAGACTTTCTTAAACTCTTCGTTTATGCTCTAAAGTGCGTGCCTTTTAGCATAACTTCACCAAGTACTCCATATTTACTGCAATTCTCAAATACAAACGATTAAAGAACAATTCTTTGCAATAATTATATAAAATGGGTTAAATACATGGGATAAATGATGCTATAAAATAGTCGTTATTTGATGTCATTAAATATCCCCCCACTTAAATCCTACTTTGCCTCAAGTAGCCTTTAGTAGTTTATAGAAAATGTTAATCCCTAGGATATTTCCGTTAAAGCATTATTTGATTATACAAGTACACAACCAAACACATCACAAATAGGAAGGTGAAAACACCTCATATCACTAAAACTAATTTATGTTGGTAAAATGTAACTAATTTACTCATTGCTCGGTTGTGACAAGTATTATATCATAAGCTTGGGCAAGTTACAATATCCACAGCTAAATCTAAGAATAAAGTTTATAATGGTAAATATGGGTTTGTGTAAGAAGGATTAGGGTTGATTAATCTAACTAATCTTTATTGATACCAATATTCTAGGAGGGCGACAAAGACCACACATACACACCCGTAACAACGGGATAGACACATGTGACTGCTCACTCCACCCTCGGGTTAAGCTTATAGAGTAGGAATAGTTAGCGTAATATGGGTATGGATATCTAACTTTCACCAATAGTAATAAACCAACAAGGAAGCTAAGACAAGCATACATGGCCGTAACAACAGAATAGATATGCACGCTCGATCACATCCTCATTCACGTAAAACCCATGGTTAATGATTAGGAAAGGGAATTAAATTGTTGCTAAATAAAAATTACGAAACAAATAGAGTAAGTCTTCAAAAATACAAGTTGCTTAGACACTTTTTCCCGACCGTTACCATGATAAAGACACAACTATTTACAATGCTTGATCATAGATAAAAAACAACAACCTAAGTTGGCGTTCCCGTAATGGTCAACTTCCTAAACATCCCATACTTTACATACTTTACAAGGCAAGTGGCGATATCTTCCACTTTATACAATACTCTACATCGTCGATTTGTATCAACGAATAATCAATCCTTCGTGTAATTCCTTCGGTAGTTGCGAAACGATTATCTTCAAACTTTTCTTCTCTTTTTTGTTGTGATTTTTCTTATTTTTTTGATTTTTTTGCTAAAACTATACTACGAAACTCGGTGTAGTTTCACCATCTTCACGATCATAATATTCTGGGATAATTCCTTCGATAATTCCTTCATTCTTCGGACGTACCATTTAATTGTCGATGGTAGTAAATCAGATGTTTTGACATATAATTTACATTCCCATTTGCGTGTGAATTTTCTTTCCACCGTACCAAAGATAAAAAAAATTTGACACATGACTGTGACATACAAAACTTTACACTTTAAGCAATAGCAAATATAAAATTAAACTAAATATATCAGGGTAGGCTAAGGTGTATAGGTGTTACGTACATAAAGATTGGTGTGTTCCTAAAGGACTTGGCTCTACGCTTGTTCTAGGGGTATCTTACCTTTTATATGAGAGTAAACAATGGGTTTATATGGGGATAACTAAAGTTGTAGTTAGTTAATAAGCATCATGTAAGTCGATTTGGGGGTAATCCTAAAATTTACAATTTAAACAAGTTACACCATCTAAATCCATAGTACTTATCACTGCGTCGCGCATGAATATATCCTAGCAAACGTTTCTAAGTCTACAACATCACCGGTACACTAATATTTTGTAGAATTTAAGTAAACTTTTGAAACGGATTAGGTTAAATCCTCATAATATTATCAAGGGTTATTGTGTGGGGTTATGTTCATTGTAATTTCACAATGTATGCGTAAATTTTTTTTTAAGTTTGAGCATAATTTGAAGCATTTTAGTTGTGAAAATTAGGACAAGTAAACATTCTAATTTCCATCCCCCCACTTGAATTATACAACATCCTCGTTGTATAGATTAAACATTAAATACGGGAATTTAAAAAGAATTAGAATGAGAAACTCCCCTGATATTTGCTTGGTAGATTCTCCATTTTGAGTTTATGAGCAAGATTGTGTTGAACAGCCGCCTTGAAGTTTCAAGACTCCAAAACTTCAAGATCTCCAGATTTGTAGATACTTCACCAACGTCGTTGTTTTCTTTTTTGTAAGGTCCTGTATAAATTCTCAGAAAACAAATGCAATTCTATCTCTGTGTATTCGTTTGGTTAGACTCGAAATAAATACCTAAAACTGTACAGGAAGTCGATATGTCGTATCCATACCCCAGGATACGTTGTATTGATACCTGTATCCAATACGTTGTATTCGTTTAACGAATACGTCATATAGACTATGCTGAAAATAAAGACTGGATAACGTCCAGATAGTAAATACACCGTATCCATGGGGTTTAGATATGCCGTATAGACAATCTAGAAAGACAGACGCGATAAAAATTGAAAATACATTCTGGGTTGTCTCCCGGCAAGCACTTTTGTTTACAGAAAAGTTTTAAGTTAGACTTGCCCTAATTTAATCCCATCCTTATTAAACAATTTGGGGTCGAACGGGATGCCAAATGGCACATACAAATTCTTGATTAGGAAAATGAATGACATCCCTTTGTTAATATGATTCCAAGTCATGATATTAAAATTTAATCCCTGATAAAAAGTTTTAGTTTGAAAAATTTTATTAGATGTTCATGACTTGTTTCCAAAGCTTATTTGACCAAGTGCATAGGCACCAACATCGGCATTTATTACATCAGGTAACGGTTTGACAGATAAATTCCCCCGAAGAGTGTTCAATATCGATTTTATCATCATCATTGTCCTCATCTGATTTTGAATCATCGGGATAAATTACGTTAAAATAAAATAGATCATTAAAGTATAAAACGTTTTGTTCCTCTTCATCATATTCGGACAATGATGTTTCATCTTTTAAATCAAATCCATCGATATGTTGAGGGCTTAAAGTAGGTTCAGTTAAAAAATCTGATTTAGACGTTAGAGCATCATTGTAAACAATGGCTAGAAATTCATTCTCAAAATCTTTAAAGAAATCTAAATCATCAAAATAACTTACCGTAAGCTCGGGTGATGGAAACGAAGGCATATTGACTTTATTATCATTTTCCGGATCCGTTTTCAAATCATTGGCAGAAATTATTTTATAGGAAAATGAATTTTTGTCATAAATTACCGTGTAATCTTCATCGTCGGATTCGTCAAACGATATTCTAAAGTCAATTTTATTGTCATTAAGAGAACTTACTGTAGTCTCATTACGAGAGTGTTGCTTCATATGTTAACGTGTCGTTAAAGACTATAGCTAAGAATTCAGTTTCAACGAATCTGAGGTCGTGTCTTCATCATACCAGATCTTACCATACGTAGCAGTTTCCCAGTTATACACCTTACCACGCCTACGAGCTTTTTCTTCCTCAAGCCTGATATACTCCTCCATAGTAATGTTAGGGTCGTCCCATTTTAACCTGGTAATAAATTTACTAAGAAAATATTTTCAAAATTGCCTAATACGCGTATTCCAGTAATACTGAATACGCCGTATTAATGATAGAGTCGAATACGCTGTATTGGTTTGAAAAAAAAATTTATACGCCGTATCCAATAAATTGAATACGCCGTATTGAGTATTCGACTCAGAAAAATTACAGCGGACTGTAATAATGCAGAAAAACACACAAACACACAATATGCAAAATATACAATGCAGAAAATAAACACACAAATATGCAAATTAATCTAAGCTAAACTAAACTAAAAATACTAATAAAATAAGAATTAAACAACTTTACTCCCCGGCAATTGCGTCAAAAACTTGATGTGTCATTGTGTCGGTGTTATTTATATATTCAAGTTTACTATTATTTTATGCCCGACTTTACAAAACAATACTTTTCAGCAGTGTACCCGGTTAGATGGAGTTTCGTGGTAAGTAGGGTGTCGATCACTAAGAGCGAGAGCGTTAATTCCTAATTCTATCAGTATTTTAGTTATCTAAGTTAAACCTAAAACTAATGCAAAAGGGGGTTTCAGCCTAAGAGACTGGCACAGTTTTTGTATATAACTAAGTTTTGATGACAAGTAAGGCAATTACTACCACACACAAGAAGACAAACAAAGTTAGAGGAAGCGGTCAAAAAACGAATTTTAAGGAAAACGTATCAACCATGAATAATCCGATAAAACGCAGGTTTGTTTATTAGTGCAATGATTGACTTATCTCGAAGAGCCATATCATTCCTAGACTTAGGCGGTACTTCTTCCTAAGACCTAGACACGCTAATTCTGTCACAATTAGACGCATCCGCATAAAGCAAGCATTTATTGATTATAATCTATCTTAGGAGATTAATAATGGTGCTCTTACTAAACCCTAGCTCATGGAGACTTTACCCACTTACTGCTTAACGGCTCTTTATATACTAGTAGTCTACTGTAAGAGTCCTTACCAATAGAATAAGAACGTACTCGTTGATACCAAGGTCACCTTATGGTCTAACTAAGCTCACAATCTAAGGGCAAAGATAGGTCAATATTTATGATCCTATGATTCTAGATATATAAATTGTAATATGAAGATTTATCCTGGTATCTTAGCCTACGCCCAAACAACACCGAAGTTGCAGCACATTAAATATGTAGGACTAGACCCAGTTGAATGATAGGTCGCATACTTAAGCACGTAAACAAGTATAAAATTGTCCCCCTCCAACATAAACAACTTAATGAAAAATTAAGCAATCAAGATAAACAAACCAAACTATAAATCTTTATAAACATGGCTGATACCTAAAGGTATCAGCCGATAGTCATTGTAAAAATACACACGGTTTGATATATGAACAATTAAAATAAAGAAACCTTAATCGAACGCGTATTCGGTTGCGCGAAGATTACAAGAGTTTTCCTATGATCTTGAGGCTCTTTTCTGACCTTCTAGGCTCCTTTATTCGTCTCTTGGTCGACTTGGTGGTTTAGGGATTCACTTGCATACCTAAAACTGAGTTTTGGGTCATCTATTTATAAGGTCTGGAAGTCGGTTTGATACGCCGTATCGAGCAATGTGAGATACGCCGTATTGGGAATTTCTTGAAGTAAGGACCACGTTTGATATCTTCCAGAATATTTTATTACTATATTATGAATACGACGTATTGATGTCTCCTATATACGACGTATTGGGTCTTTAATCTTTCATGGTTATTTGTGAAGTGTAGGCATGGATACGCCGTATCTTCTTGATGGATACAACGTATTGAGGTAAAACCAGTTGATTCTTCTTCGTTGACCAAAGTATTATATACGGCGTATCATTGATGTGGATACGACGTATTCTTCAAATTCAGGCAATGGTCTTTTGATTCGTCAAAGTCTTAGATACGTAGTATAGGTTTAGAATAATATGGCGTATTTGCTGTCAGATCAGTAGACTTTCTCGAACTCTTCATTTATGCTCCAAAGTGCATGCCTTTTAGCATAACTTCACTAAGTACTCCATAATTACTGTAATTCTCAAATACAAACGATTAAATAACAATTCTATATAATAATTATATTAAATGGGTTAAATACATTGGATAAACGATGCTATAAAATAGACGTTATTTGATGTCATCAACACCCAAGTGAAAATGAGAATCCAAAACACTTATGTGAGGTGTTCGTATACGCTTTTCGTGCTTTTAATTACGAGGTCTAGAAGGTTGTGTCGTAAAATGATTTTAGAGAGTAGGTTAAATGACCTCAATATTGCTATTGTCTATGTAGAAAAGCCCATTTGCTTGAGGATAAGCAAATCCTAATTGTAGGGGTATTTGATGAGGTGTCATTTTATACACTATTTCAGGGTTATTTAACCTCTTAAATCATGCAAACATGCCCAAATTATGTTTCAGGTTTGTAGCACTTGGATGACATTTGGAGGAAATGCACGTGACTTGGGCTCATTTGGATAAGAAATGGATAACACTACGGACCTACACCAAATCTCTTAAAGAATTGTGCATACAGAGCGTGGAGACGACGTCGCAGGCGGCGTCAGGACGTAACCACCTCATATCAGACCCAGAAGATTCTATCCCCTGACGGCGTCGCGACCATAACTGGACGCCGTCGCGACGATTTCTCTATATATATTAAACCGAATTTATGGTTTTAAGTGTGTAACTTTGTATAACTTTT
>BQNB010036046.1:0-16972 GCA_026074375.1 Tanacetum coccineum | reverse complement strand
CTCTTGTATACTACAAAAAATGAGCTTAAATGACCAAAAACAGACAGAAATTGCCAAATATATGTTTGTTTTGCATTTGTGTTGTGCAGGAAACGGATATTCAAAGAAAAGGACAAAAACAAAGCCAAAAACAACAAAACCGAGCACGAGATGGAAAAGAGTGAAAGACAAAGCCAAATCAAAGCTGGTAAAAGTCAAAGTCAACAAAAAAGTCAACCCCGACAAAAATCAAGTCAAGACAAAAGACTTTAAGGATTAAATATGCAAAATATGACTTTGAGGGACCAAATTTGCCAAATCCCAAAGTCATATACCATAGGGATTAACTTTGAAACAAGTTGAATTCTTTGGGGGACTGATTCTGCCAAATCCCCAAAGTATCATTACAAGGGTTGTTTTTGCAAAAAGGAAAAGAAAGATTGAGGGGCTGAAAGTGTCAAGTCCCCAAACTTGTGTCTGTTGATAACAGCCACAAACGACTTTTCCCGCCTAAACACAGGACACAAGTCACGGGCTTCTTTGCCCCTTTTTACCCTGTGAATCTTCATCCCCTCCATGGGTAAACATCTTCCCCCTCCTCCACTATCTTTCCCACCAAAAATAATGCCTTGCCATGTTGGCAATCCCACCTTTTTCTATGAAATTCAGCCGAATCAATGGTGGGGATTAATTCAAAGAAGCACAATGCTCATCAATGGTTAAGATCATGGTTTTGAAGCCTCTCACAGAAGAAACACAAGAGAGAAGAGCTGAGGACAAAGATGTAGTATAAATAGACCCTTTGTATTAGCCGAAGAGAGAAGAATAGCTTAAGTAATTTTCAATTAAGTCTTTGTTATTTTTTATTTCAGCTTATTTATAGCTTATTGTAAGCTTTATGCACTTTTCTTTCAAGTTAATGAAGTATTGAAGTTTTTAAGTTAAAAGCCCGTTTTTAAGTTTTCATAATTAAGTTGCTTAATTACCTTTAATTGTATCAAAAAGCTCTTAAATCAGCTTATTTATAAGCTATGATCATTTAAAAAGTGAAAAGGTTAAGTAAAAATTGGACTTGGACTTGAAATCTTACTCAAAATTACCACAGCTTGTTATTTTGGATGATAAGCCAAACTTGGATGGGCTTATGGACTATACCAGCTTATTTCTAATAAGCTGGAGCTTGTAGATTCAGCTTTCAAAAGCTTATTTGCCCTTGTTTAGAGCAAAGGGCTTGGTAAGTTCTCAATTTCCATTTTTAGCTTATTTTTAGCATTAGCTTATTTACAGCTTATTAGTGCTTATTTTTCTTTTGGGTATGCTTAATTATGCTTATTATTGTTATTTAGTGCTTAAAATATAGGTGTTATAAGTTTAAATTTCATTGTGCAAGTTTTTCTCATTTTTAGTCACAAATAGCTCATAAACTGTCATTTTCTTTATTAGCTTATTTCAGTGCTTATTCATTATTGATTTTTGCTTATTTATGTCTTTTATGCATGTTTTAGTTACTGTCTTTGAAATTCATAGCTTAATTCACCCTTATTAAGCTTAAACAGCCTCTTAAGCTGTCTTAAAGGGGTGTTTGGTTTAAGACCCAAAGTGGGTCAAAAGTGCTTAATAACCCAAATGGGTTATATGGTCAACTTTGTTTAGCCAATTTAGTGTTAGATTAAGCTTAATTTCCAGCTTTTTAGTTTTAAAAATCACTTTTGCAAGTTTATAAAGCTTACTGTCCAAAATCACCATTTTTGGACAGTAGCTTTTGCTTATTGCTTAAGCTTTGGCCAAAAGCCACTTTGAGCCTTTTTGCATACTCCTTTTGAGTGTTAAAATGCATTTGACTTTTTGTTTTGAAGCTGCATTGACCCAATTGTGCAAATGGGTCAAAAACAGCCTATTTTGCTAAGTGTTTTGCCCTGTGCACAAGCAGCCACTTTGATAAGCTTTTTCCCAGCTTATTAGTTTTTCAAAATCCAAACCAAAAGCATTTTCTTAAAGCTTTTTAAGCCTAGTTTTTAGAAATTCAAACTTTGAGCTTTTTGGAATTCAAATAAGCACTTATTTTTAAGCTTCAAAAAGCCATCTACACTTAGTGTATGCTGTTTTACACAGCAAGCACTAAGCATAAGTAGGCTTTTTCCAAGCTTATTTAAGGGCTTATTTCTCTTTCAAAATACTTTTCAAAAGCTGTTCCTGAAAGCTTTTTGGCCACTCTTTTCAATGGTATAAGCCATAAGCTCTAAAAGTTTCATCTTAAGGCTTATTTTTAAGCTTGAAAAAGCTATCTAAGGGCTGCAGTTTGGTTATTTAGCCATTTTTCTTATTTTAGCTTATTTAGCTTATTTGCCTGTCTTTTTAGCTTATTTGTGTTTATTTGAGCTTATTAGTTATGTTTAAGTTTGTTTTAGCTTTTCTCAGCTTATTTTAAGCTTATTTGAGCTTAACTGCTCATTTGGCCAAAAACCTTAAGTTTTTGGCCAATAAGCTTTTAAGCTGTTTTCAGCTTATTTAGTTGCCCTTTTTGCCTGCATTTTACTTATTTGTGCTTATTAGGGTAAGTTTTAGCTTATTCGAGCTTATTTCACAGCTTATTGAGTCAAAAAGTAAAAAAAATAGAGTGATAAGTGTTTTAAGCTACTGTTAGCTTATAAGCTCGTTTTAGAGCTTATTTTTGAGAACTAAAAAAGTTTTTTCATCATTATAATCATAAGTTCTTAAAGCTAGGAATGCGTTGCTTAGTTTGAACACCTACCTAGGCCTCGCTCCCTAGTAGGATATCACAACCAACGACCGATGTTCTTAGTTTGAAAACCCACCCCGTTGCTAGCGTAGTGGGAAATCACAACAACACCTTCTTCCTAATATGGCTAAGGATTTGTGTCTTAGTTTGAACCCTCACCTAGACCTCGCTTCCTGGTGAGATATCACAACACACCAAATCCTTAGAAGTAAAGATGTCTTAGTTTGAACCCCCACCTCGTGGTTAGCGGAGTGGGATATCACGACACATCTTTTACTTGCTCCATATAATCAAATGTATGCTTCATTGGCAAAATTTCAATATTCATGCATTTTTGCATTCATACTTCATTCATGCTTCTTTGGCATTTTAACTTTCGAATTATTAAGAACAGAAAAATCTCGCTTTAAAGAATCAAGTTACAAATTTGAAGCTTTTTCTAAAAACATCGATTGACTTAGTTGAACTGAATTGAGTACGTATGATTAGGTGGATTAGAAGCTAATGGGAGAAAAAGCCACAAGTTACTCATATAAGTTTTCGTTCAGCACATAAACTTATATTTAACTCTATCACTTCTTGTTCTTCACCTTATTAAAATTCGAAGCAATCGAATTCGTGAAAGCTTAGCCTACAAGCGGTAAGTTGAGGAACTAGCTAGGGCTCAACACGCCCGATCGAGTCAAAAATTATTCTCATTCTACCCATTAGGAAAGTCAAAACTGTGACAAAACACTTATTTTATTTTTGAAAAATTTTTAAATTTTTTTCATTTTTTTGGTATTTTTGCAAAAATTTGGTGGTAAAAACGGGATTACGTGATAACAACGACTGCAGGCAAAAATCAAATCGAAGATCCCCCCCATACTAGAACTAAACATCGTCCTCGATGTTTCAAAGGGGTTCCTACGTAAATCTAAGGCCGTTTATGAAGTGTGCCAAAAGATAAAACGTTAGTCGATTAGATTTGGATACTGGATTCCCAAAATGAAGCTGAGGATGTGAAACTCTTGTGGATACTGCAAGCACGAGAGTCTTCACAATCCGGGAAATCCTGGACATACAATACAAAGCACACAAAACATGGACAAAACACGGGTAATGGAAAATGTAAGCCTTCTCACACAAAAACACTTATTTATTACTACTACTGATAAGCATGGGGTGCCTCCCACGAAGCGCTTGTTTAAGGTCGCTATGCTTGACCCGTCCCCCGAATTTATTGGTCCATGGGGAACGTCTGGAGATCCGGGACAACCTCGGTTGGTATGTCCCCTCCAAAGTAGTGTTTTATACGATGACCATTCACTTTAAAGTTGGGCCCGGAGTTTTGAGATAACTCGACGGTGCCATAAGGAAAAACTTGGGTTACAGTGAATGGTCCAGACCAACGGGATTTCAATTTGCCCGAGAAAATCTTCAGTCTAGAGTTGAAGAGGAGAACACGATCACCAACGTTGAAAACGCGGTTTTTAATCTTAGCATCATGTATCCTCTTGGTTTTCTCTTTATAGATCAAAGAGTTTTCGTAGGCTTGATCACGAAGTTCATTTAGTTCATTCAGTTGAACTTTCCTGTGATCACCCGCAGTTTGAACATCAAAATTTGTATGCTTGAGGGCCCAGTAGGCTTTGTGCTCGAGCTCGATCGGTAGATGACATGCCTTTCCATACACAAGCTTATATGGAGTACACCCGATGGGTGTTTTGTAAGTTGTGCGGAGGCCCATAGAGCTATTTCATATAGTTTGTACCGACCCAGGAGGCACGGTTTTTCTCCACGGTTCTCTCAAGAATACGCTTAATCCAGATTGGACACTCAACTTGCCCACTTGTTTGTGGGTGGATACGAGGTGGAGAGACGATGAGTGCTCCGTATCTTAAGTATACCTTTGTAAACTGGGTCATGCATAGTGTGTTCCAGCGATCACTTATGATGCTCGGGGGAGCACCAAATCGAGGAAAAGAGAGTTTTTAAAAATTGCAAACAACTCGGCATCATGGTGGGGAGGCTTTTGCTTTGACCATTTGACAGTAGTTATCAGCCATTGAGTATGTACTTGTTCCCTCTTGAAGACGTGCGGAATGGCCCATAAAATCAATGCCCCCCCAATGTAAAGATTTCGCAAACTTGGATAGAGTTTTGTGCATCTCATCACGTTGCGAAATTTTGCTTGGACGTTGACAATGTCACATGGGTGACAAAATCGGTTGGGATCCTTGTAGTTGTGGTTTGTAGGCCAATATAATCCCGAATCGAGAACCTTTTTGCTGTGTTAATTGGACCATAGTGTCTCCAGTAGGTCCTCTGTGGCAGCTTTGAGAATGATAAAGCTTCTTGCCCAGAACACAGTTCTTATCACATGTCAGCCACAGATCTTAAACAGGAAGGGGATCATCTCAGAAATAATGATTGACATCTTGAAGAATTTATTTTTTTGTTGGGGATGTCATTCCTTGATAAAGAATTTCCCCGCATGGTAGTTTGCAAAATCTGCAAACCATGTGATATTATCATCTTTAAGTGCAATAGATCCAAGGGTTTTAGAGAGGAAATGCTCATTTATTTCCTTGTTACTCGAACTTATCTGGTGAGGGATTTTCCAGTCTTGAAAGATGATTCTGCAGCAAGATTTTCTGCTCCCTTTTTTTGTCTCGAATTTCATTATTTTCAAATTATTTTGAGCTAATAGGATCACGCATGAGTCTTGCCTTAGATCTTTTGGCAAAGAGATACTGATGGCAGAATGGTCAGTATACATATGCTTTTGGATAACAAGATATGAACGGATTCTCAAAGGCATACACCATGGTAGTAATTCTTTTTCGGTCGTAGTGTAATGGGTTTGAGCCACGTTCTTTAGTCTGCTAGCTAGTGTACTAGGATTGAAAATGCTTGTTTTTTCTTTGCCCGAGGACTGCCCCAATTGCGAAGTCGCTTGCATCGCACATTAGTTCAAAGGGCAACAAGTTCCCGTTCGGCAGGGAGCATATTAAGATCGGAGCCGCAGTCAATTTTTCTTTGAAGTGTATTAAAAGAATTTGATTCACTTCTTTGAGAAGAAAAATGGAGTCTCTTTTTCAAGCAAATGAGTCATAGGACGAGCAATTTTTGAAAAGTCCTGAATGAATCGTCAGTAAAAACCGGCGTGCCCAAGGAAACTACGGACACCTGTCACCGTAGTCGGATGAGGGAGCTTGGTTATAACTTCAACTTTAGCGTTCGATCACCTCAATTCCCGGACTTAGAAATTTTTTTCGAGTATCAATTGCCTTCCGTTCACCATAAATGGCTTTCTCTCTAGTTTAAGGATAAATGGTGTTTCACACCGTTTCAACATTTTTTCAAAGGGATAGGCCAGTAGAGTAAGAATCCCCGAAGACCGAAAAAGCATCCATAATACTTCCATCGTTTTTTTCATCATATGTGGAAGATTGGCCATCATACATCGTTGGAACGTGACGGAGCAATTGCTAGCCCAAAAGGCATGCGACGAATAGGGAAAGTTCCGTATGGGCAAGTAAAGGTTGTCTTTTCTTGATCTTTTGGGTCAATTGGGATCTGAAAATAAGAGAAGCCATCGAGGGAAAGAGTTTTGATTGGTTTCCTTCTAGTCTTTCGAGCCATTTGGTACATGAAGGGCAATGGGAAGTGATCTTTGCGGTGGTCTTCATTAAGTTTTTGTAATCAATACATATCGCCATCCTGTGACAAATCGAGTAGAGAATCTAGTTTTTCTCATCATTTGTGATGACGGTCATGCCTCCTTTCTTAGGTACACAGTGTACCGGGCTTACCAAGGTGTCAGAATGGGGTAAAATCAATTCCAGCGTCAAGGGAGTTTTTCACTCCTTTTTGATAAAGGTCGTGGATTTGTTGGGTTTACCCATCTTGACTTGCACAGATGGTTCGTAGTCCTCTTCCATTAGAATTTTGTGAGTACAAAATTCTGGGTTAACACCCTTTATATCGGAGAGTTTCCAAGCGATGGCTCGCTTGTGGGACTTGAGAACCTTGGAAGGTGCCTTTTCATATATTTTAGTCTTTGAAATTAGGAAAGCAACTTGTCGTCACCTTTCTAAAAATGCGTATCTCAGATGGGGTGGCAGTTCCTGAGTTCAACCGTGGGAGGTTTCATCAAGGAAGATTTACCGGTTTTATCTTCACAGAGTTTGAGTCTTTCTAACTCCAGGCAGATATTGTCTTGATTCTTGAGAGGTGGGGGGGGGTGGTGGTTTCACTGGTTCAAATTGCTTTCTAGAAGCAGGATTTCCCCCTCAGGATCCTGATAAGTTGATCTAACTTCAAATGAAGTTGGATCATTTCTGAGCAAAGAAAAAATTGCCCTTCTTCAAATAAAAGAAAATCACTGTCCCCGAAAGGAGTGAGATTTGGAGAAGCAAAGAAGTTGGAAAGAAACAAATTGGCTCAAATATATGGAGTGGGACTGCCACTCGCGATCTTTACGTTGAAAATCTAGGACCTCTTGAGATATCATCACAAGCCATATCAATGGATGTCAATTTTGTTTATGTCATATGGTTTGTAATCAGCTGTGTATCTTGAGTTTGGTCAATTGAATGTGATGGCTTCCTTGCCAACACAAAGGGTAATTCCTTCTTAAACATCTTCAAAAGTATGACGGGAATGTTTGCAAGGAAACATCGACCGGAAATTAAATAGTATGGGCGGTTGGTTCAAATCAACAACTACGAAGTCAGTGGAAATTGGAATTTTCCACATTTATAACATCTTCAGCGATTACCGTTCGGGTTTAGTGATTCGATTACAGTCGATGAGTTCTAATGTCATGCATGTCGGGGTAATTAGAAGAGATAGATTGTTCCATACAGAATAAGGCATGAGATTAATGCTCGCACCAAGATCGGCCAATGCGTTGCATGTAGTAATCCCTGTAAATTCACATGGAATCAGAAATCGGCCAGGGTCTCCAAGTTTCTTTGGTAACTTGTTGAGGATGACCGCTGAACAGTTCTCATTCAAAGGAGTTTTGCCCAATTCGCTCAATTTTTCTTGTTCCAATTAAGGTTTTAAAGTCGAAGACAAATTTAGGGATGAGCATCAAGGGCATTCGGGTAAAGCTATTCTTGAAATCAAATCTCTAAAGGATTTCTATGAATTTCTTGATTGGTCGTATAAGCTTTTTCCTTGCGTCCTTTCATTCATTTCTTTTGATGGAAATGGAATTGATGCTTTAGGAATTGGGGAGTTAGTATAGTAAACAACAGGAGAACATTGGGCTCAGGATTTGGATTACGAGACTGAATTTGAACAATAGGAGGTTGGACGTCTTCGGTGCTTCTGTTATTAGCAGGAGGCATCGTGTCCTTTGTCACCTCGGTATCATGATTAACTGCTTTTGGGTCCTTGGATGGTAAATAACACACTTAGTTAGTGATACTTATAAATTTCTATGGCGTTGGTACAGTGGTACCAGGAAGAGTTCCAGAACTCGGAAGTGAAGCCTGTTATTAGCAGTGTAACAAATTTGGAAAGCATGTCAGTCAAATTTTGCAATTTTGGGGATTGCAGGTTTTGCCTTGGTTTTGCATGTTTCTCAAATGCATCATTGGCTGTGACATATCTTTCAAAATTAGTTTTTGACACCACTGTGTGTCTGAGGGCAGGGTCCTTGATGAGCTACTGGTTGATTGGTACTGGTTGATGAACCGGAGGTCGATAATATCTGGTACTTGGTTGAATTGTTTCTTGTTTTGATTGAAGTTATTTCCTCGTTGAAATTGTTTTGACTATTTGCATGAGGATTCTAAAGGGGGGAGGAAAACCAGTGAGGGTCGGATTTGATTTGAGGACCATCATGAGGTCGATATAACCGAATTAGCTTGGTTGTTGAAATTGGCCGCAGCGGCCTGGGACAACATAACTTTGGATATTGTCATGGTTAAGTTTGCTATTAGTGGGCTAGGACAGTTTTGATAAGAATGACCTTTCCACCACAGTTACACAACTCTTTGTTCAACGCTTTAAGGGGGGGAAGCTAAGGTTTGATTCTTTCTGTCGAGAATTATCGTTCCGAACCATGCTTCTTGAGTTAGAACATCAGATGAGACTGCTGGGGTGGTAGAGGGAGTGGTACTCATTTTAGTACAACAGCTTTGTTTTTTGGTTGAGTACCTTAGACTTGCTCTCGATGATTTTTAAACTTCTCGAGGGCATTATGTCTATGAAGTTACCATCCGGCAGCAGAGGTTCAATGAATCTTGATCAATTGAGATGAGGGAATTGTAGGAATGTATCGAGTGATGCAATTTTGAAAAACCCTGATGAGGGCATCCCTTTAAAAGATCATTTGAAACCGATCCCCTAGGCCCTCATAAAACGTCTCATCAAATTTTGCTGAAATCTCGTGATTTTCATTTCTGAGATTTGTCGTTTTAGAGGATGGAAGAATTTGTTAATAAATTTCGAAACAATGATCATCATGTATCATTTCGGACCGAGGGGTTTCTATATAGCCATATCCGGGCTGCCCTTCGAGAGAAAACGGGAAAGCTAAGTTTAACCGGTATTTGGTACGTTCGGAATCTTCATGTAGAAGTGTTTGTTGAAATAACGATGTGAGATGTGGGTCTTCTTTATCATTTCCAACAAATTGCTTGTTTTTGGACAAGATTAGAAAGACCTATGCTTGGATCTCAACGTTATTTGCGGTGATTACGGAATAACTATCGATCTCGTACCCCTCGGTGGGTTGCTTCGAGCGTTAGCACCATAGTAGATTATCAGCCATGTAACTAGGAGGATTATCGGTTTCTCAAGTTGATGATTCAACAGAAGTTTGGTCGGACTTGTGGTTGTCGGACGTCTACGGCTTGAGAACGAGTGCGCATGCACAAAAAGAAAATTTACACTAATTTTTTTGGCTTTTTCAATGATTTATTCACAATGTATTTTACCGGACAATGAGATAAGACAACTTAAACCAAATAATCTACTTACTTCCGGTAGCTTTAAAAGATAAACGACAGTGTGGACGGAAAAAGGAGTAGGAATTAATAGCTGCGAAGTTTATTTCTTCCTATTCGGGTCGTAGTTCCTGGAACAAACCTCTCTTTATACCACTTTATAGTTTGTTTAACTTTTCAAGTGTGGAGCGTACGTCGTAAGAGACACAAATGGCAAGTTTTTAAATCTTTTGTTCGAGTTGGGAACCAACAAGTTCACCGGAAGTTATTATGATAATACCTCAGTTGAGAATATTATATTTTGGTATTTTACCAATTTGTGAATTTTATTGATAATTAAAGACAATGTTTTTATCTTTTTGGTTTTTCTTTGGTTTTTATCTGATAATTATACTAATAAAAGAAAATGAAAAATATTTTTGTATTTTTTATATGTTTATAAAAGAAAATATTCACAGCTTCAAACACAAATGCCAAACGTAACGATAAACGGTTTCACAGCCTCCCCGGCAACGGCGCCAAAAATTGATTGTAGAATTTTACACTAAATATATAATATATTATAAAATATAAAATATATATAAGTCTAAAAATCAACAAATTCATTAATTACCGAGAAGTAGTTGATAGAGTGTTCCGAGGTGGTTTATCCCCAACGAGGCTGTACTGGAAAATCGATACAGTCGGAAGATTTGAGTTGGAAGGAGAGAAATGATTTGAGAGTGCAGGAAGTTAAATTAAAACAATAAAAACAAAAACGTTTAAGAAAATCCTAAAAATTATGAAATTAAGCTAGAAAACGAGAGCACGATCCGACAAGGGGAAAAACTAACAAATCTTTAAAATTAACCCTACGAAGAAATTTTTGCTTCTAAACTACTCTAGGGAACAAATAACGAAGAATGAAAAAGACTAGACCGAAAACGGAGTTCGTTTGACCCAAAAACGAGTCAAGACAAAATCCCGCACCCGGACCGCTCTTTAAAAAGCAAAAAGTTGTAAAAATGACCCTACGAAAATTTTTAAAATTTTCCTACAAACTATATGACTAAAGAAAATTTTCTAAAAAAGAAAAATATTTTTTTGATAATTTTTGTATTTTTTATGAATTTTTAAAACTTTTAACTAAATTAAATTATAAAAAATATTAAACTATTTCGAAAAATTCTGAAATTTTTACAAAAAATACTTTACACTATATTAAGCCTACGAAAAATGAGAAAGAAAAATTTGGCTTGTTAATAAGCTCGTTATAAGCTGTTAACAGCTTATAAGCTTAATAGCCCAAAATGTGTATAAGTATTAATGCCCTTGAGTCTTTAACGAAAAAGACCCAAGGGCGCAGCGGTATGAGTGTGTTGTAAAAGAGGGATCGTATCGAGGGGTACTGGGTTCGAGTCTTGCTCACCCGGTCCCCTTGTCTTTCCCTCTTTTTTTTTTTGAAAACTTCAAAAAGCAAAGTTGTTAAGCTCGTGGGGCTTAACAACTTTGTCAACTACGACTTTTTCTAAAAAGCACTCAATAAGCTTAAAAATAAGCTTAAAAATGACAGTTTGCTTAAAATTTGCTTAAAGGCTAGAATAAGCTAAGTCATGGGACACTTGGACTTGTGGTGGACACATAAGCTAAACCTTGGACATAATAAGCTAAAGGGGCTTAATCTAAACCTAGATAAGCTCTATAAGATAGAAAACTAACACTAAATAAGCTGAAGAAAAGGGCTTAATATGACAGAACTAAATGAGGCTTTAAAAGGCTAAAAACCACTAAGTCATTTGGCTTAGTGAACAAATAAGCTAAGTGATGGACAAAATAAGCTAAAGAGGGTCTAAACCTAATCTAGATAAGCTAAAATAAGTAAACAGCTTAAAACTGAAATAAGCAGTTAAAAGGGCTTAGTGGAACAGAAACTAAAACTAAGTTTAAAAGGGCAAAAAACGAGTTAAGTTTGGCACTTAAATAAGTAAGCAAAAGGGAATAAGCCAAACAACTTATTTAAACTATCTTAATAAGTACCAGGAGACACAAGTGCTTATGAAATAAGCTGAATTAAGATAAAATGAAAAAATAGCAATCCTTACACTAATTACTAAGCTAAAAACAGTCACAATGTGCTAGTTGAGCTAAAAATAAGCATCAAAAAGCTTCCTATAGGTTGAAACTTAAGGGGGTTAATACAAGGTTATAAGCTATTGTAATAAGCCAAGAGTTGGGCTTAAGTCACTAGAAGTTTAAGAAAGGGGGCTTAAATTTCCCCTTTACACCAGGGGAGATAAAGCTTAACTCAAGGGGGGGGGGACTTATTTGACAGTTTTTTAAAGCTGTCAAAATAAGCTCATATTAAAAGATAAGCTAAAACAGGGATTGAGTAACTAGATATTGACTATATGCACCAATTTTTAGCTTTTAAAAACCATAAAAACCTGCTGAATTGTTTGATGGTGATGAAAAAGGCTTGAAAATTTTTGACACTAAAAAAAACTTGGTGGTTTTTGACTCACAAAGTCAAAAGACCAAGGAGTTGTTACAGCTTGTTTAACACCACCAAACACTCTCTTTTTGAACCCTTAACTCAAAATCACAAGTGCTTAACTAAATAAGCACTTGTGGTGTTTTTTAAAAATCTCACAGTTGAAAAACTTTGGAAAACAATTTTAAAGCTTGAAAACTCTTAAAACAACTTTAAATAAGCTTAAAACTTTAGCTTAAACTAGCTAAATGACCATAACCCAAACACACAACCATTTTACCCGTTTTCCAAGTTATCCCAAACACCCCCTTAATTTCTAAAAAGACTTTTTAAAAACTATAAGAGCTAGTTTAAACTGAAATTTTTGAAGACTAATGATATCTAAGCACTATTAAACATTAAAAAGATAAAAAGCTAGACAAATAAGCAAATTAGAAATGATAATAAGCTAGGACAGTTAAAGCTTATTAAGACAGTTTTAACTAAAATTGCATGAATTTAAAATGAAAGGCATAAACAAGCATGAATACACATTAATAAGTATAATAACAGCAATAAGCTAAAAATAAGCTGAATAAGCTTATTGCTACAATAAATAAGCCAAATTGAAAGAAAAGGTACCTTTGATCCTTTTCTTAAAAAGGATCTTTTGAACCTAATTAAGCTCTAAATCCCTACCCTTAGCTTATAATTAAGCTAAAACTAAGCTGAAAACCCAATAAGCCATCCATCTTTGCTCATTCTTCCTTGCTTTTAATCAATCCAACAGTAACTTGTCTTAGAGTTTTTGAGTAAATGTTTTATAAATCAGATTATAGAATAGCTTAAATGAAAACTTAAAAGATTTTAAGAACACTTAACACTTAGAACTCAAGTAAAAAAAACTTCACTGAATTTTCATTAAACAAGAACACAAGTATAAAAAACTTTAAATCTTAATTTCAAATTACACTTGAACTAAAAAAAACTACTCTTCACTACATAAAAAAAACTACATACAGCCACTATGGCTTTACATTGATTTATATAGGAAAAAATTCGACTAGTCTTCACTTCTTGTCCTCTTGCACTTGTGTTTCTTTGTAGACACATGAAGGGCATTGTGCTTGTTGTGAGAGTGCAATGTCAAGCACATCACAGCCCTTGGATTTTCTTGAAGCCCAAGTCGACAGTTATAAGCCATTGATGAGGTTTTGTGTGGGTTTGGATTGCCAACATGGCAATCCCATGTGGGGTGTGGGGTTGAGTGATTTGGAGAGGTTTGGATTGTAATGGGAGGTCAAACGAGGTTGAAAGAGACATTTTGTGGGGTTATAGGATTGGGCGGGAAACACTTTGGGACGATATACAGTAGTTTAAACTGTTATAAGGGAAAGTTTGGGGTTTTGGCAAAATCGGCCCCTCAAAGTGATATGAATCCTTGCAACTATGGTCCTTGTGTTGTTATAACTTTTGGGGACTTGGCAAAACAAGTCCCCAAGAGTTATATGCCTAATTGCATGAACCGTCCTTGGTGGTTAATAGTCTTAGGACTTGACAGAAATGGTCCTTGGAGTACAACTTTGCAAAAATGGCAGCTTGGCCCCCTTGTGGTATAACTTTCCCTATTTGGCATCTTTCACCCTTGTCTTCTTTTTTTCTCTTTTCCTCTTTAAATATAAGTTTAGGGTTTGGCAATTTTAACCCTCAAACTTATATTTCTTGACTTGTTGACTTTTTGGCTTCGGGGTTGACTTGGGTTGACTTTTTCAGGCTTGGGCTTGGACTTTGACTTTGTCTTTTCCTTGCTTTTCCATTCCGAGTCCGGTTTTGTCGATTTGGCTTCGTTTTTCGTCCTTTTCTTAATTATCCGTTCCTGCACAATACAATTAGCAAAACAAGCGTATATTTGGCATTTTAAGTCCGTTTTTGGTTATTTTAGCTCGTTTTTAAAGGTAAAAGGTATGTGTAATTAAACACATACCAAAATCCCCCATACTAAGGTATTGCCGTGTCCTCACGCAATGTTATGAAGTAAACATTTACGAAAACTAAGAATCTCAATCCCCCTCGACTAATAACTTTGAAAAGTAGCAAAGTGTTTGTCAAGGGAAACTAAAGAATCAAAAGTTTCGACAAGTCCTGTTTTCACCAAAAAAAAAATTTTTTTTAATTATATTTATACACTAACTATCCCTAATATTTTTGGATTTTTCTTTTTCTTTTCTCGACTACCTGTTTGACTTCCTTTATTATATCAACATTGGGATCATAGAATGAGAAACGACCATAGAATAATCTACGGATGTCCTGACGGATAAATTCATCGTCCCCGATTTTTCACTAGTTCCAAACCAAGCAATTAAACAAGATCATTTGTCAATATAAGTCTAAATGCTAAGCACTCATACTCATGACTTGTGAACTTTTAACTCCCAACATGAATATATGGTTTAAATGTGTGTACTCGTTTCAATTCAACCATAGATCAACTTATTTTCATAGTCGTGATTCAAGATGAATCATGACTCAAAGCAACAACTTATTAAGACCTTGTAACTTGATTTTAAAGAACGAGATTTTAACTGTAGAACTTTTTGCAACATCTTCATCATTATAATCATAAGTTCTTAAAGCTAGGAATGCGTTGTTTATGCTTAGTTGAACACCTACCTCGCTCCCTAGATATAGATATCACAACCACTACCAATTTTTAATTTGTTTATTAATGTTCTAGTTTGAAAAACCCACCCCGTGCTAGCTTAGTGGGAAATCACATCAACACCTTCTCCTAATATGGCTAAGGAATTGTGTTTATTTGAACCCTCACCTAGGACCTCGCTTCCTGGTGAGATATCACAACACACCAAATCCCTAAAAGCAAAGATGTCTTAGTTTGAACCCCCACCTCGTGGTTAGCGAGTGGGATATCACGACACGATTTTTTACTTGCTGCCATAAAAAAAATGTATGCTTCATTGGCAAAATTTCAATATTTATGCATTTTTGCATTCATACTTCATTCATGCTTCTTTGGCATTTTAACTTTCGGATTATTAAGAACAGAAAAATCTCGTTTTAAAGAATTAAGTTACAAATTTGAAGCTTTTTCTAAAAACATCGATTGACTTAGTTGAAATGAATTGAGTACGTATGATTAGGTGGATTAGAAGCTAATGGGAGAAAAAAACACAAGTTACTCATATAAGTTTTAAAAGAATCTTGCTCAGCACATAAACTTATCTTAACCTCTATCACTTCTTGTTCTTCACCTTATTAAAATTCGAAGCAATCGAATTCGTGAAAGCTTAGCCTACCAGTGGTAAGTTGAGGAACTAGCTAGGGCTCAACACGCCCGATCGAGTCAAAAATTATTCTCATTCTACCCATTAGGAGAGTCAAAACTGTGACAAAACACTTATTTTATTTTTGAAATTTTTAAATTTTTTTCATTTTTTTTGGTATTTTTGCAAAAATTTGGTGGTAAAACGGGATTATGTGATAACAACGACTGCAGGCAAAAATCAAATCGAAGATTCCCCCCCATACTAGAACTAAACATCGTCCTCGATGTTTCAAAGGGGTTCCTACGTAAATCTAAGGCCGTTTATGAAGTGTGCCAAAAGATAAAACGTTAGTCGATTAGATTTGGATACTGAATTCCCAAAATGAAGCTGAGGATGTGAAGCTCGAGTTAAAAATGACAGAATCGAGAGCCTTCACAATCCGGGAATACCTGGACATACAATACAAAGCACACAAAACATGGACAGAACACGGGTAATGGAAAATATAAACCTTCTCACACAAAAACACTTATTTATTACATACTACGGATAAGCATGGGGTGCCTCCCACGAAGCGCTTGTTTAGGGTCCCGACGCTTGACCCGTCCCCCGAATTTATTGGTCCATGGGGAACGTTTGGAGATCCGGGACAACCTCGGTTGGTACGTCCCCTCCAAAGTAATGTTTGATACGATGACCATTCACTTTAAAGTTGGGCCCGGAGTTTTGAGATAGCTCGACGGTGCCATAAGGAAAAACTTGGACAACGGTGAATGGTCCAGACCAACGGGATTTCAATTTGCCCGAGAAAATCTTCAGTCTAGAATTGAAGAGGAGGACACGATCACCAACGTTGAAAACGCGGTTTTTGATCTTAGCATCGTGTATCCTCTTGGTTTTCTCTTTATAGATCAGAGAGTTCTCGTAGGCCTGATCACGAAGTTCATTTAGTTCATTCAGTTGAACTTTCCTGTGATCACCCGCTGTTTGAACACAACCAGCGGCGTGGTTGCGGGAACCATCTGGTTTTTGACCTCTGGGCAGAATCTGTTGAAGCAATGTTCATACAAGATTTTTGAAGAGGAGCCTCTGTCCACATACATGCAGTGAACAAAATGTCCTCCCATCTCAGCCTCAATAATTATGGGACCCTCTATCTCATCTTCCTCCCCTAAGGGTGGAAAAGAGATTACTGACTCCGGAGAGAAAGTTTGGGTAATCTTTTGTTTGGCTACCCTCTGCCATGGTTGTACCATCAGTATTTTTTAGATTTTTGAAGAATGGCAATGATTTTTGGCTGATTTAGACAGAAATCTATTGAGACTTGCCAGCTTCCCATTTCGCCTTTGCACGTCCTTCAAACATTTTGGAGATGGCAAGCTGAGAACCACTTCTACCTTATCCGGACATACTTTTAATCCGTCAGCATTCACTTTGTACCCCAGAAACATGCCGTCTCTCATCCCAAAGGTGCATTTTTTAGGATTTAACTTCATGTTTATCTCTCTGAGGGTTTTGAACGTTTCCTCAATGTCTCTGATTACTTCTTGCTCCGTGCGGCTTTTAATGA
>BQNB010036045.1:28594-50419 GCA_026074375.1 Tanacetum coccineum | reverse complement strand
ATCTTATTGGTGTAAGTGGTTAGAGTTAGATCGCGTTAATTCATGAATTAGAGTTGAGCAGAATTTAGGGTTGTGTTCAACTGACGATATCTAGATGTTAAAAACGTGTTTTGATATGATTCAAAATCCTAAATTATAGTTCAGAGAGTCTATTATTCAAAAAGTCCGGCCTCGAATGATAATGAGTTCGGTAAGTTGGTCAATTGTTCAAAACAAGAAAAGTTCACAAAACAGTAAATACGGGTCAGAATTAGGTCATGTTTGGGAAGGTAAAACCCTAACTCTTAAGTGAAATTAAGGTTAGCTAATCTACATAGATTAAGTTCAATATGTATATAAGAAACCCTAGAAGGAGAGCTTCTGATTGTGTGTCTAAGCATGATATTTAAGGCCATACTTTTTAGTGTGCAATCAGATCCGAATTGGGACATTTTTGAAGTTGGATTTTATTTGAGATAGTTGTGCATGTAATGGGTTCTTGGGAATCACAATGTAGTTAGTAAACTCATAAATAAACTTAGGTGATTTTTGGTATAATTTATTAAGGTCAGAAAGTATAGTTTTTAAGTTGGTAAAGATACACTAAAATTCTGCATTTTTGAATAAATTGTAGTTGACTAGTGTAATGTGTTAATGAAGTGGTTAAGGTTGGGCATGGTGTCGGGGTGACCCATGGTGGTTAATCAAACCCTTAGACATCCATAATATGTAAGTTACAAGGACTAGAGCTTTTAGCTTGGTCGCGTGTAACCGTGTTTTATTTATTGTATAGTTGCGCGTTAAGATTTGGAAGCTGCGCTTGAGCATTCAGATGAGTTACATAGTCCCACTTTTTACTGCGTTTTAAACTTGGGATGGAAATGATGGAAAGTGTTTTAAAATGATTTAGATTGCTGTGATTATGTGTTTACTTTGTGCATGGACTTTTATCTAGCTATTATATGTTATGTGCTACATGTTGGTTTGTATTATGGGAGCGGATGAGTACGCCTACTCAATGTGGATTGGTTGGACGCTTGCATGTCCCGGGAATAAACATGTTAAGTATAGTGATTGGCCTGCATGTACTTCGTGTTAGCATGTCAGGAAATCACAGATTTGGGAGCGGATGGGTACGCCTACCTAGTGTGTTGTAAGATTGATTGGATTGTATGCATGTTAGCTTGTATAGTAGTTAGTAACTGTCCTGCTATGCATGTTTTATAATCACAGTAATTCGGAAATGTGTTTTGAGAAAGGATTTGAAATGAGTGTTTGAAAACCTATGTTTCTCACCAACCATTGTGTTGACATATAAGCATCATTTTCAGGTACTCAACAAGTTGAGATTGAGGTTAAGAAAAGTGGATAGATGGACCGTAGGCAGCTGGCGAAGTTTAGTTATTTAGATTTCGCTTTTTGTTTGGATGATAAACATTATTAGGCTTGTTTGTTGAAATGTTTAAATGTTTGCATGTCAAGACATTGGCATGAACTGACTTTATTTCAATGTCAGATGCCTTTTGGATTTTGATGATGTTTTTGTATATTTTCATGACACTGCGTGTCTATACCTTGTATTTTTGTGCATGTTTAGTTTCTCTATATAGACGCCAATGTGTTGTGATGATTCCCTTTCTCGTCGCGCCTTGCGTTTTAGCCTTGGCGGGGTGTGACAAACGGGAGGGTCTGGTCACTAGTATCCGTCATGATAAAATCATTGATGTTGATGAAAACCAAATATTAACTCGTGAAATCGTGTCAGTAATGAAAACTTGGGTCCAAATCATTCGGGAAAATGTATTTTGTCTGGGGGTAACCGGGATCATGTCCCTGTGTGTCTTTGTTACATGCTTTATTGTATCGCTAGGTTTGAGCGATATAATCTTGCATATTTTATTGCAAACAAATGGAGTTTATCACTAAACAACCTCGGTTAATTCTACCATACGGTATGTTATTAACTCGATTGTTTAAGTATGTCATGTCCGAGAGTCCTAAGTTGTCAAATGATCGTTATGTCTTATACGATCGTGTCATGTATCCTCTTACCGCTCAACAAGAGCGAAAGACTCGAAAGGATTATGGCACGAGAAGAGGTCAATCTTCTACTTCCTCTTCATCCGCCTTCGGTCAACCATCCTCCGCTCATCCTATCGATGATGATAATGATGGAAACGACGAAGGGACCTCGTGTGCAAGAACTCCTTTTCCTACTCGTTTTGCTAAGTCATTGACAAATGAGGTTCCTCGAGTCTTTTCTAACCCACCCAACATTGACCTAAACATGGAACCATTCTACACTCGCCAAAACGAAATCATCAACCAAAAACTTCAATTGCGAGATGAGCAACGTGGTGGAATAAGGTCAATTAGGAAGGGCATCAAGAACTTATGGAGGAATAAGAAGAAGTGAGCAATTTGGATAATTGCTATAAGACAATTTAATTTCTCTAGCTACTTAATTATGATTGTTGGTACTTAATCTTTACTATCTATGCTTTGGTACGTAAACTTATAGTATTTAGCCGATCTTTTAGATTTTAGATTGGGAAACGTAACTTGTCTTGGATGATCATTCCATTTTATCATCCTAAACTTATGTGCATGCACTATTGACACTATATGGGTTTCATTATATTTATAAAGTTATGCATGCTTAATTATTTCTTAGTCGCATGCCTATAATTGCTTTCCAAATAGAATGTAGAATAGATAGCTTTTGGATTTGAAGATTTGGAAGTATTAGGTCTTTCTTTGGGTCATAGGATTGGCTGCAAAAGGGAAAATATAGGAAACATTTTATGTACAGGGTTTGAAAATCAGGAAAAACTGGAAAAGATTTCGTCCCTACAGAAAACAACCCCATAAATACCAGGCGGCCCTGTTATATATTTGGGACCGCCACCTATTTATGGGACCTCCACCAGGAGTCACGAGACTTTTCACTGTGTCTCTTCTGATTTTTTGTGCAGTTGATTATCCTCTCTTTTAGACCCAACTAGTATTTTTGCATTTTGCTAAACCATTATTGGATTCTCCTTCCATAACTCTCATGCTTTACCTTTTTAATCCCATTAATCCTAGTTAAATAATTACCTTCACCATGATCTTTATCATCCTTACCACATTTTCCTTCATTCTGCCTCTACTCCTATGGCTTCCACCATAGCTTCATCCTCCAATCCTTCTAAAAAAATCAAACTCACCATCATTCCACCAAGACAACTCTTTATGGATTTAACAAATGAAGATGATGACACCACTACACCTTCTCCTATAATAAAATCATCATCTCCACCTTCACCAAATGTCAATAAAAAAAAAAACATCAAAAACTACTCCATCCACCAACAATACTTCTTCCACTTTTAGAACTACTTCATCCTCATTTGAATCCAAACCACAATCATCACCACCTTCTTTAAATGAAACACTCTCTCCTCAACCTTCTAACCCTTTTATTGATGATATCATGGATGCTCGTCCAAGACCTTCAAATCCACTTCCACTTCAAAGTCATCCCTCTTTAGATATCACTCTCTCCTTGTCACTAATATTACTTCCTACTTGATCACATTCTTGATACCCTTCACCACCTTCACCACAACCACCACCTCAACCAAATCTTGTGGGTCATCCCATTTACTTCAACAATTTTAACTATCATGGGGTAAATTGTCTTAGTTGTTTTCAGAACCGAAATCTTATTTTCTCCCTTACGGATGAGATGAACTTAATGTTTGCTCACCTTGAGTATCTTCTTACTTCCGCCACTGCCTCACCTTTTTCACCTCATACTTAAAACATCCTTCATGTCACCACATAATGTTTCATCCTACCTTTTGCTCAAAGTAATTTCCTATGAATCAAGAATCACCTAGGACTTATAAAGTATTTAGTTTATTAGTGTAGTTTGTTTAACTTTGATTCTCATGCATGAATATACTTTATTATGAATAAGTTATTTTTATTATTTCTTAGTGTTATAAGCAATCTATGCTTTATAGTATGAATTTGCTCTCTATGAATAAATTTATCTTATTGGTGAATGTATGAATTAGTTAGTTGGCTATTTCTTCTCCACATAGCCAAACATATATATTTGTCGTAATCTTGCTAATAGTTAGAAATGTTTTCTTACACTTGTATTTCTAACTTGGTTTTGTAGCAAAACATTATAAGCTCAATCCCTTGGTGCCCTAAATGAGGGGGAGCATACATCAAGGAGGAGTCTTGGCATCGTCGATTTCTTTCTCTCTATATCTCGATGATTAACCTTTTTGGATTCGACAAAAAGAGGGAGAAATGGATTAAAACTCATTAATAACTTAAACATTTTATTTTTAAAACAAAATGAGTTCATATTTTGTCATCATTAAAAAGGGGGAGATTGTTAATTGATTAATCTCTGACCAACCCTTTATATATATATATATATATATATATAATACTTATAAATATATAAATATAAGGATAAGAATCAAAAATCTCTCAATTGTAGTAAACCGGAAGTATGAGTCCCGGGTCGTTATCCCCAACGAGGAATGCAATTGAAAGTCGAGAGTCGTTTTGATAATCGATGCTTGAATGGAACAAGATTATGATTGATTTTCTAAAACTACAAGAAAATTAAGGCATGTTAAACTAAAAATATTTAAGGCACACAAATTTAAACTAAAAACGCAAACCGGGAATCCTAAAACGTGACCTAAAAACCCTAAATTATCAAAATTAGTTCTAAAATGATATTTTTGGTTTTATAAGTCTTAATTGACTAAAATGATAGAACAAAGAAAACTAGACCAAAAACGGAAGAGATTATGGCTTAAAAACACTAAAAACGTGAACGGGATTCAATTCCGTTCTTTAAAAAAATCAAATTTTGCAATTTTAACCCTACAAATATAATTTTCCTAAGTCCTAAATGTTAAAAGAAAATTTTCAAAAAAGGAATTATACTTTTTTTGACTTTTTTTATAATTTTTTATGAATTAAAAACGATTTTAAAGAAATTAAATGTTTAAAAATACTAAACTATTTAATAAAAATCTGAAAAAAATTTAACAAATGTAGCTTGAACAATGAAGAATCTAATAAAAATAAGCTGGGAAAACAACTTATCAAATAAGCTGTGAAATAAGCTAAAACCGGCTTATAAGCCAAAAGAGCCCAAATGTGTATAAGAGATTGATTTTGCAAAGTTAAACCGAAAAAGACCCAAGGGCGAGTGGTAGAGGGAGTGTGTGTAAAAACGTTTGGTTGAATTGGAGTAGAGGTCTCGGGTTCGAGTCATGCTCACCCTTGACTTCCCCCAATTCCCAAATGTTTTTTACTTGCCATTTTTTTACAACTTTTTAGAAGACTTAAAACCCACATGCCACTTATGGCTCAAGGGTAATAAATAAAACCCATCCCTCCAACATGGAGAAGGGTGTTGTTACCATTTGCATAATTTGTGTGTGTGTGTAATCTTCCAACACTATTTTTGTTCACTCAATAAATCATCCAGACTTTTCTCTCTTCTCTTTTCCCTACTGATTTTGGATTATTGGTATAGCTTATTGTTGTGAAATGGATTAAGCTTTTGGATAAATTTATTGTATCATTCGGCCACAGGTTTGGTTTAGGTTGGTTGTATTTTTTTTTGTGGTTATCTGTTGTGATCTTATTCGTGTTTCTTGGTTTGGCGCAAAAAGCTTACTCGTGTTTCGTTGTGATCTTATTTGTGTTTGTGTATTTTTTTTCTCTCTTCACTTTCTTTCTTTCTTTCTCTATTCGGTTTATTTGTGGTTTAGTTTCGAATTAGTGAGGATCGAATTAGTGAGGATCGAACTAGTGAGGATCGAACTAGTGAAGATCGAACTAGAGTGAACCAAACGAGTCTCTTTGCTCAAGGACCGAACGAGCAAATCTACAAGGATCGAACTAGAGTGAACCGAACGAGTCTCTTTGCTCAAGGACCGAACGAGCAAATCTACAAGGACCGAACTAGATTGGACCGAACGAGTCTCTTTGCTCAAGGACCGAACGAGAAAATCTACAAGGACCGAACTAGATAGGACCGAACTAGTAACTTCATTGAGAACCGAACCAGTGAACCGATCTAGCTAAGAACCGATCTAGTAACTTCATTGAGAACCGAACCAGTGAACCGATCTAGCTAAGGACCGAACTAGTAAATTCATTGAGAACCGAACCAGTGAACCGAACTAGCAGAGGACCGAACAAGCAAATTTTATTTTTACGGTTTCTTCTTGATTTTGTAAAATCCCGCGAAAGATACAATTCGTTTCTCGGTTTAAATCAAAGATTTGTAAAATCCCGAAAACTTTAATCAATTTCAATACCACAACTACAATCCACATTTACCTACTTAAGACCGATATCTATCACAACATCAAAATGACAAATTCCAAATACCAATTTTGTCAAACTCAATCATCGAATGCTCTTCATAAATGCTATATATGGAAGCGGGTAGCAAAGAATCCGTCCACCATGTAAGCACCAGGTAATTAGTTCAGTGGAAATCCAGAATCAAGAATACATTGACACCAAACCTAAACAGTGAACTCATCCACTATAGTCTCCAAATCCACAATACATGATATCAATAGGCAATAAAAACAGTATCTAAGCTGCTGAAGGTAAGTTCTGAAACAACGACAGAAAGGTATATGGAGAACTATAAAATGATTCACAAGACATATACTAGATCAACTGAAATGCAAAGCCGAAGCCGTTCAATCATTCTCACAGGATAGATAACGATATCTACTCCACAGTTAATGCATGTCCGAATTCATGTGAAATGTGAGGAAAGCCAATGAAGAGGTTGAAACATAGGTGAATCAATTAAATGTTCAAAGATCTTGAAACCAATTTTATATTGGGAGTTTGGAAATTCACATCACGATATGGGGAATCCCTGACGAAGAACTCACGGTTTTACAAGAGATGAATGAGCTTGGTCCGAAAACAGTGTAATGTACTAACATCAGGTCAATGTCCATTCTTACATCATAACAACCAGAATGGTGAAAGGTTTGTGACACTGAATAATAAGTCAGCAAAACAGAAATGTTAATGCAGAGTCCCAAGTAGCTGAAACTTGTCCTCCTATCACAAGCTTTATGACATTCTAAAGCAACAACACCATAATGAAGTCAAAGAGATACGAACTGAAAGAGACTAGCACGTACTGACTAATACCCCTTGCACTTGTTGCTCAACAACAATCATTTAACATCATCAAAACCAACCTACTCAGAATACTCAATATTCCTCCACCAACCACAACAGTTCTACAAGAAACAGAGGAAAAGCAATTGTTACCACTTTCTTCTCCTACTTATGATCCATAACCTGCTATGGTTACTGAAGGATGAAGAAAAGTCAAAGGAAAAGGAGATTTGATGACAAACCATGGCTTTATTTCTCTCTCGTTCAAGAAAATCTACAAACCTACCAAACAACAACCATCGAACTTCATCAAACACCATTCGAGCTAATTCGAAGACAATTCCTCCAAGAACTAACAAAGGAACTGTGGTAATGATACTCAAGGGCAATTAAATGTAGCTGGGTCTAGGGGGTAAAATGTAAGGTACTCCTGTCGTTCAAAAGTCTGGGATTCAGTGTTACAACGCAAGAATATGGGCATGTACAAGGGAATGTCAGAACCGAAACGAGTAAAGGATGCAGCTTATCACAAGGAAAAATTTTTCATTGTGTAAATAATAGGAAGCTGGGGTTCAGTTGATATGCAGATCAAGCAGTATTGGAAGGACGACACTGATGATGAGTCGGTGATCAGGAATTGGAAGCACAATAATCTGTACATGCAACAACTTCAAGAGTTTACTTACTTTTCCGAGATCCATGTTGACAATTCGATGGACCAATCCTTTGATGATGATCCAAAGCATAAGGTAACAAACAATAATGAACAAACATAATTTGTTTTGTCCATGGAAAAATGAACATCCTGAGCAACCTGAACTAAAATGACAAATATTCTACGGAACAAGTGACCTCCCAATAATCACTAATTGATTCATTCGTATATATTTATGATAGAGCTCAGGATGACCAGGATGAAAACTGATGCACTTGATCAAGAACTGATTTGCCATTGCTTCTTTAATACATAAACAAAATGTGAAATTGATGACAGCAAAAAAACCGAAATAATTTTTTGACTCAATCAAACAAGGAGATTAGTTATTAAATTGAAAGGTAAATTGAGATTTTCAAGAACTAAAAATACAAGTTTAGAATCATCAAATAACATTTCAAAGAGATCGAAACAATGAACAGTTCCAAGACTAATCAGTGATGTTCAAAAGAACCTTAAGAAAGTTCCAAGCGGAACTTGATAAGATAAGGAAGGTAATTAATGCGTCAAAGGTTGGAAATTGATTGTGCAAAGCAAAAGGGGATTAAAGACATACAAACACGAATTTTGAAAAATCATCTATGATATACGTCAACAGATAAAAGATTTACATCAAACGATTACGAATAAGAAAAAGGATCTTTTATGCACATCAGAGAAACCATCTCCATTAATGTCACAACACAATATCAAAAGAGGCTCATATAAATCTATTTCAAAACTCGTGAAGACAAGGAACATGATAAAGGTCATTGCTATAAAGAAAACAAAGTCAAGTTTTGAATGATAATATTGTAATATAAAACCGCCAAATCCTGAAGCAATAAAATGAAGATGCTTAAATTCCGTAATTGAAAAACGAGTTTTGCAAAACCTGAGTTCCTCAAGAAAATCTCAAAGAGCGAATCCTCGTCAGTATGATATAGGTAACGTTACAATGATAATCTTGCGTTGATGGTTAGCCCCATTCTGATTGCAACGATTCTTCTTGATAAAGAACGTCGATCAAAAATAAGCGATTTAATCAGACCGTTTGATTATGCACATTTGAATAATCTTATAGATTTGTTCGATCTCCACAACGGGAAAAGTCCGTGCTGAACAACACCATTTTCCAAAAACCGTCCAAAATGGTGTCCCATACATCTTCTAATAAGAATTTTTCAAAAGGAGTCTTTACTACACAATCAACTTTGTTAGAAAAACGAATGGATTAATCCATTCCTTGGTATCAACAGTTAAAAGCTCTAAAGAACTTATTCAAGATTAAAAAGAGTGTGACTCACGATTTTTGAAGGATGGAACGTTTCAAACAAACAACTTGTCCAAAAGAACATATATTGGTAAGACCTCGATCCCTTCATTCAAAACACAATAGAAGGAAAATTTGGCCCCCAATTAGCAAACAGAATGCGGACCTTAGAACAATTTCAACTTTGTGTTTAGAAAGAGGAAATTGAGTGCTGGATTTGAGTAGATACTTTAATTCTCTTTAACATGAAAGTAAGACACTCTTAAATCTCACATGTAAAACTCAAAAACACATTTTTTTTAATGAAATCGACCGACATCAAGGGAATATTACTATGCAGATCACATGAATGCAAAACTTGGAATATACACAGACTTAGATGAATACACAGATTTGCAATGTGATTACGGAAAACCTTGGAAAAGTGTGAACGACTTGAAAAAGATCCTTCCAAAGAGTTAAACAAATGTCAAAGAATTTTGAATCTCTTCATAAACTGGCGATTAATCTTGAACTTGATTACAACATTGTAAAGAAAAGAAAAAACAAGACAAATCTTTCAAAGAAAAAATCAATCAAACGAATTTCTAAAAGAACGTGAACATATTTTGAATTCACGACTTTGAAAGCTCAATTACAAGACAAAGGAATTCAATAAGTGAGTTGAAAACTTCATAGGAAAAGAAAAAAGAAAATCTGTGGAAACTAAGTTATTGAAATATCATCGGTTTTTTCGACAACCTAATGTCTTTTAAAAGTTAAGAGACAATCCATTTTAGGTAATCCAGCTATTTTTTTCAGATTCTCTTGCAAAGACAGATTATCTCAAAGTCAAAAACAGTTACCAAACAAAATGTGCTAATGATTTTTCAAAACCCAGTCACTAAGCACTGATTTTGCCTCAGAAGTAGGTTGCCAATTGACATGAACAAAATGTGATCGCACCATGTGAAATGAATAAAAGTGCACACAAAGACTAATAAACTAGAACCCCTCAGTAGCATCAAGACATTAGGAAACCAAACTAACGTGTCTTCTTTCTCTAGCAGGAGTAATTCCCAATACAGTGATAGCAGACCACCAGCTTAATGAGCATTCATCTGGAAGAAAGAGTCATGTCTAACAATAGTCCCAATGAAGAACAAGAGTAGAAGAACCACCGTCGGAAGTTTAAGTTTTCAATAAAAAAACGACTGTAACTGAGTTGTAATAACGATTGAATTCTAAGACCAATCGAATGTTAACTTTGTCCTGTGTTACATGTGGAAAAAGTGTGTGCTGAAATGACAATCATGTATTTATTTGTTCAAACATTATATAAATGGCGTGAATTCAAGGACTATACACCAATGGCTGTGCCAGATCGAACTACAAAAGCCCAAGCCCTAAGTGTGAAACCATCTGTGGCAAAATCCAGTAAGAAAACCGTTGCAACAGACTCCACTGTCCAAGAAATCTAGAACACACTAGGAATTATTATGGCAAGTTAGATAAGACAGTTAGTTGGTGGTATCCGTAATTATACACCATCTGCATACAAATGGAAACCTAATTCTCAAAAAGGAAATGGTTAACCCAAACATAGTATGCCTCTAAGGAAATGCATCAGAACGCTAATATTTTGGAACAAAAGTCTTCCTAGGAGTTCCACTGTGTCCAACACTACCATTGTCATCAAATTCTTTTGAGCCAAGCTCGTCTAGATAATTCTATTCATCGAAACTCTGGGTGCGTCAAAAGCACATGACCCGGGAAATCTCAGCTTCTAATAATTTTGTGGAGAAATTTTACAGGAACGGGTGAAGGCTTTTGGAAAGATGATCAAATTGCCCCAATTCTTGGTTTTGGAATCTTGGTTCAAGTGCTATTACGATCAAACGGGTTTTATTACTCTAAGGGCTTAATCACAATTTTATTAACTGTTGTCAAATTCGTGATGCGGACTTAGAAAGTGCTTTTCGGAAGTCTACCTGTTACATCCGTGAATGTTGAAGGGATAATGATCTACTCAAAGATTCTCGTGGCACAGATTTGTTTTCCATTACTCTTCAAGACTCAACAACTCCCCAATCCAATTTTGCATTAATGGCTAAAGCAAATCATCGTCTCAAGCATGGTTATGGCATCGTCGTCTTTCTCATCTAAACTTCGACACCATCAACTTGCTTTCAAATGAATAAATATAGTGAATGGCCTTCAAAATTTGTAAATTCGTCAAAGATTCATCAGTGTTCTTTCTTTGAGTTGGGGAAAGCCAAAAAAAGTCTTTTCACACAAAGACTACCCCGAGCTTCTAAAAGAAACAGTTTACAACTTCCTACACATGGACTTATGTGGTCCAAAGCGGGTAGAAAGCTTCTAATGAAAGAAATATGTACTTGTAATTGTTGATTTACTACTACCCGATATACTTGGACGGCACTTCTTGAGGTCCCAAAGACGAAACACCTGGAGATCTCATTGATTTCCTCACACTTATCCAAAGAGGACTTCATGCTCAAGTTACAACATTCGAACTTGACAAAGGCACGAAATTTTTAATAAATCACTTTCAGCTTACTTAGCAAAGGAAGGATTAAGACATGAAACATCAACTGCTCGAACACCTGAACAAAACGGCGTTTTCGAAAGACGGAACCGTACTCTTGTTGATGCTGCTCGAACAATGCTAATCGCCGTTAAAGTTCCTTTGTTCTTTTGGGCTGAAGCAATTGCCACTGCATGTTTGACTCAAAACCGTTCTCTTGTAATTCCACGACCATGAAGAAAAACACCTTATCATATCATCAATTCCCGTAAAACCGTCATTCAATTTCTTTCACATCTTTGGTTCTCTATGCTACAATCATCAGAGATGGTGAAAATCTTTGATAAAATGAATGAAAAAGGTATGCATGTATTTTTGTGTGGTATTCTACACATCAAAGGCATACCAAGGGTATTTAACTAAAGAGAACAAGAATGAAGTTGAAACAATTACAATGTTAACTTGACGAATTAGCCTCAAATTGGCTTCATATCACGTCATTATCAGACCCCGGTCCACAATGTTCAACAACGGTACTTGAACAAGACAGTTTAAGTCCCGGTCCACAAAAGTCGCAGGAAAAAGTTCCCTCAAGTTGCTGAAACAGTTAACAACGTCAAATGCTCTGGATTGCATTATATCCATGTTCATGAATACCAAGAAACATCTCATGTTGTGTCAAAGTCTTCTGCTGTACATAGCTGGCTGATAATACCCGATAAATGTCAACAACTTAATCAACTCACACTTCTACAACAACCGATGTTGCAGATCTACCTCCATTTAACATATCCATGTCAACACATCAAACTCCAACTCAAGTACCAACTGTCACTGCACATGAGAACATTATTCAAGCAGAAACCAATACAGAAAATGCACAATTTGACGACGATGAATTTATCAACATCTTCAGTACACCGGTACAAGATCAAGGGGAGACATCGTCTCGTCATGTTGATTCGTCAAACATGCATACTTTCTATCAACACCATCCTTCCGCACAACGTTGGACAAAAGATCATCCATTAGAACAAGTCATTGGAAATCCGTCTGAATCAGTGAGAACAAGACGTCAGCTAGAAACAGATGGCGAGATGTGTATGTTCGCACTCACCGTGAGTCGAACCAAACCAAAGAACATCAAAGAAGCCATGGCTGATTCTGCATGGATTGAATCAATGCAGGAAGAACTTCATCAGTTTGATCGATTAGATGTATGGGAATTAGTCGACAGACCACTTTGCAAGAATGTCATTAACTTAAAATGGCTCTGGAAAAACAAACGTGATGAGGAAAATACTATCATTCGCAACAAATCTCGTCTTGTGGCTAAGGGATATGCTCAAAAGGAAGGAATTGATTTCTCGAAGATATTCATTTGCACCAGTTGCTCGGTTGGAAGCTGTACGATTGTTCATTGCGTATGCTGCACACAAATCATTTACAGTGTACCAAATGGACGTTAAAACAGCATTTCTTTACGGACCTCTAAAAGAAGAAGTGTACGTAAACCAACCAGATGGATTTGTTGACCCATATCATCCTGACAAAGTTTACCGTCTCAAGAAAGCATTATATGGTCTCAAACAAGCACCAAGAGCTGGTATTATGAACTCTCCCAACTTCCTGGTATCCAACGGATTCTCAAAAGGTTTCCTAATTTGATCAACTCTGTTTTATAACTAAACATAGGAAGACATACTGCTCGTGCAAATTTACGATTGATGACATAATTTTTTGGTTCTAACTACGAACCCAAATCTTTCAAAACGAATTGGAAAACTATGCACTAGCAAGTTTTTGACATGTCATGATGGGGATCTGAAATTCTTTAAGGAATTCATATCCACCAAGCCCCTCGTGGTAATCTATTATAAAACCAAGCTACAGTATGCTCAAGAGATACTTAAAAAAGCAGTGGTATGACCTCCTGTTGATAGCATTGGTACAGACCATGTGCTAACAAAAACACCTGTATGCAACTTGAGTGGTACTTCTGGTCAACCAAACGAAATATCTAAGTATGGTCGAACACTCATTTACCTTAACAGCAAGTATAGACCAGAATATTGTACAATGCAACAATTTTATTGTGCACGCTATCAAGCGAAACCGACTGAGAAAATCATCTCACATTGGCGGTTAGAAACTATCCTTTCGGTAACCTATAAAGACTCCATTAACATCGCGGTCTCTGTACCTGGTATCCGTAAGACACCGATTTCGAACTACTACTTGCTTTTCACAGACTCGGATCACCGCGGGCTTGTCTCGATTCACGTAAGAGCGACAACTGTGGCATACAATTACTGAGGTGGATAAGTTAGTCAGGCTGGTCATTTAATTCCAAAAAGCAGGACTGCACTTCAACGTCTTCACAAAGCCTAGTATGTGTTCTATATCTGCGTGGCTGCGCACCAAGTCTATGGTTGAGAACTCAGCTCACATATTATGCTATCACTATGATGAAAATACCTATGTATTTTGACTCAAAGGCAGCATAGCCATCCTCTTGCAATCCAGTCCAGCATTCCCCGTACCAAGCACATCGCTGACATATATCACTTCATAAAGGAACAGGTTGAAAAGGGTATTGTTGAATTATTCTTTGTCGGAACTGAATCCCAGTTAGCTGACTTGTTCACTAAAACTTTATCGGAAGATAGGTTTAAGTATCTTGTCAGACAACTCGGTATGATATGTTTGACTCCAGAGTGAACTGGAGGTTCTGGCAATGAAATCCCTTGAATCCATCAAACATCAATTTGTAAATATTTTTATTTTTCTTTATTTTTGATTTATAGAAAATTTTGAAAAAGAAAATACAAAAATATAAAACCAACAAAAAGAAAATAAAAAAATATCAAACCTAGAAAAACAAAATATAAAATCAGAAAAATTTCAAAAAATACCAAAAATAGTCTTCTTGACATGTCTCTTGGAATCGATAACATTTACGTACCTAAAAATGTTGATTAACACGAACACGGGCGTGTAAAGTGAAGTTCGATCGAAGAAGTTTCGAAATCTTTCAAAACATGCATTTCAAAATTTTTTCTCCAGACTTAGTACATTTCAGTGCATGAACTCCGGTCTCGAATGTTATAGGGGAGTGAACGCTTCAAGAGCGCTTACTCAAAAATATAAGAAAGTCTATCTATCATTTTTTTTTAAAATTCGTTGAACACAATTTTTTCAAAAAGAACTTCAATGTCAAAAATTGTCTACAATATAATTTGTGTTATTTTTTCAAAAAAGTGGTATTTGTTAAAATTATGTGTTCAACACTCCCTTCCTCGAATAATTTTCAAAGAATTGTAGTTCGTTTTAATAATGTCCATTTTTATGTGAAATCAATTTCTTTCTGAGGGGGACAATTTAAAACATAGCCTTTTTAATGTGTTAGTACATCTCATAAATGTTCAATTTTAAGTATCCAAGAACAAAATTTTGTGAAATAAAAAAATGTGAAAACTTATAATTTCAATAATTAATATACATTGTTCACTAAGGCATCACACCCGTCTTCCAATCATTTTGTGGTATCATATCAATTTTTTTCATTGCTAGATGTCAAGTTTTTAAAAAATATTTGGTATCACCACATTTAACTGTTGAAGGGAGCTATCGAAATCTGAATTCATGCTATAATTCGTGTATAATTTTTTCTCCCCATGGAATTTTTCATGTCAAATTTTAATCAATTGGTATTTCAAATACTAAATGTATTAATTATTTAAAAATAAGGGGAGAAAAATTGATTAAAAAAATATGTAATAGACGAATGTGATCTTTAAGACCTTAAAAAAAAGTTGCAACTCTTTCCTTCATGTGCTAAACATATCGAATCTCAGAGCACATGTGTAGGGGGAGTATTTGAAAATAAAAATACCAAAAATGGTTTATGGTTCGACCATCTCTATACCCAAACAACCTATTAATTTCACGACGTATTCAGAAGCATAATTTTGGTTAGGTTAGGTATAAGTCCTACCTACGAACCAACCAGAACTCGGAGGGATCAACCCAAGACACTCCATCGTTTAGAATATAAGCAGTCCTTAGTAGATTTGGAGATGAATGAGTAAAAGTGAAAACAATGTGCCGACTAAGATTGAGCTAAACACTGGAACAATCACAACAAGGTAGTTTAGTAATGACGTCTTGGTAACTATTAATGGGTTGAAGAATTTAAAAGAAAATGTATGATAAAGGGTGAAAAAGAAAAGAAGCCCACCACCCTCCTTACACCTTAAGGCAGAAACCGGGTAATACATAATCATCAAAATCACAAAGAATGATTGTTGATATTGAAGACGACAACATGGACCCAGTGATGCAATGCGACAAACCCTATATCCCTCAGCCATTCTGTTTCTCTCAACAGAAACTTGTCTCATTTGTCACGGAGATACACACGTTATCTATTGACATCTCACTCCAAGATTGTTGATATTGAATAGGTGGCAGTCTACTCCAGCCTCCGGTTACTAAAACCAAAGTGCACAAATCGAGTCTAGAGCCAGAAGAGATCAAAGTATAAATCTCATTAGGACACAATGTCAAAACACACTTGTTGAACACCATAAAGTACATACAAGGTTGTAATACAAGCCTACCATTATCCTTGTGGTACTGCCAAAACATCCGAGTGATACTTAAGTATCACAGTGAAGATGGAAATCCTACTAGGGCCAACATCAAACAAACTCTTGGTAGGCATGACTTTTGCAAGATTCTATATGAATCAAGTCTTGTGATAACTGGATATCAATTTGGTCCAGTAAAAGAATTGACGCCTTATCAAAAATGATAGTAACTATCTGAATTCACTTTAAACCGTGTTGTCTGTTTTGAGACGTTTCCGGTAAATGAGAACTAGCAAGGCATGGTGAACTAATACATCGTGTTTATAAGAGACCTACTCTTTGAGCTGGAACCCTGTCAATGAGATTCTTTGAATCTACGCTGATCACAGGTATAGTATTTATACTAAAAAACGGAAACCGGAGTGTTAATGCAACCGAAGTCAAGATGAAGACCAAGCCATATTTCATCTTATTATTGCGAAAAGTTTTATATTCAGGATTAGACGACGGTGTTGCAGCCTCATTCCAGCGAAGTCGGATTCATAAACCACATGCTTATACTCATGCTTTCAAAGTCAATCATTCAACATCAGGATAGTTGTATTCTAATCTTCTCCCACCACCAACAGAGCCTCAAAGTCAAATAAAGTAATCATCAATGGGGAATTGCAGACATATAATCATATATTGTAGTCAAACAAGAATGTAACAAGTATGAGCATGTTTGTCAAGAGCACAAGTGGTCAAGAAAGTCAAATCACAAGATGAATTCAAGTCAGGAGAATGAGGCAAGGAACACGATCTCAGAACTTAAAAGTACAAGGATAAATGGCTCAAAATCAAAATCACAAAGCATGAATTAACAAAGCCATTACAAACAAGACAAGACCAAACAAGGCAAAGCATAAACGTCAAAAGTCATATCTCAACGTCATCGTGATAGTAAACTGAGAGTTTTGAAATAAAAAGAGACCTCAACATTAGGGGAGATATGTAAGCCTTAATTTTAATAAAGTCGAACAAGGTAAGTTATCGTTTCTTAATTAGTCGTAAATTAGTCTTGATAAGTAATAGGCTAGTCCTGGTTTTCAACGTGTTGGATTAGCAGAAAAACACACCTCTTTGCACGAATTTTTCAGTTATATTTCTCTCTTTAAAAACCTTGTTTCTCTCGTTAAATCTCTTGATCACTAACAATGTTTAATCTTGTTTCAAGTGATCAAATATCATTTTCTTCCTCCTTCTATCAAGTACAAGAGAAGAACACTCGTATTCGCCAAGAAACAAAGTGTTATAGATTAGTGATTTCTCCTCTATTCTTTTAAGATCCAAACCTCTATTGTTATTATCTTGTGTGACTGTGTAAGATCAGATAGTGTATAAATCCGATAGTATAGATCTTGTGATTGGTTAGTGTTGGTGAAGTTATAGATTGGTACTAGCTAAGATTATGACTCAGCATTTAGCTTAGTGTCAAAAAATAATGTAAGCGATGTGTAAACGGTTTTCTTCGCCGAAAGAGAGCTTGTTGACATAGTGAAATCTTGAGTCGGATACTCGGTGAGTGGAGTAGGGCAAAGAGGAGCTTCATAGCCGAACAACTATAAATCTTGGTATCTTGGTTTCATCGTTCTTTACCTTATCTTTTTATATTGTTTGTGTTTCTCATTTATTGTTTGTATCATTATTACGAGTAGATAGTTATCTTGATTGGTTCATATTGTTGATTGATTGAACATATACTCGAATCTAACAATTTTAGAAGTAAAATTTTAAAACGCCAATTAACCTGTAAACTATTCAACCCCCCCTGTGAGGAATCTCGATTCACGATCTCGGGAGGTCGGGGCAACTCAAAGTATGAATAATCCATTTTAGAGAGAGAACTTAATTTATTATTGAATGATTAGTAAATATTATAAATGAGAGGTTCACCCATCTAAGCAAGCTTAGATGGGTTTATATAGCCCTTACACATGCCAACTTTGGCCTAATTACAATTCTAGTCCTTGTCTTTTGGGTTATATAGAAACTAATGTAATTTCCATAATGTCACCACATTTATCGTTTCTAACAATCTTCCCCCAATGTGGCGGCATATGGAATTACTTACAATGTATCCTACAAGTACAAATACAAAAGCTCCAGCTTGAATCTTTCCATTACTTACAGGCGATACAATGTAATTTGTATAAACTGAGTTAGCTTCTCCCCCCATTCATAATGCATGTTTTCAAACAACTTTCTTCATCTACCTCTTTTTATTGAAGTTTCTGAATCAGCTTCCCCCCAAACCAACATTCATATTGTAAGCAGATTCTGAAACTGTGATGTAGCTTCATAGAAGAAGAAGTAGAAGTAGAAATATAAGTAGAAGTAGACGAGAATCAGAGAAGTAGACGAAGAAGAAGAAGAAGAAGAAGCCAACCATATCAAACTTAACTGTATCTGTTTTGATGAATATCCGTTCAGGAGAACATGCAAGGAATCAACAACATCATCTCACGTATGCACATACTTCACACACTAACCATCGAGAGGTTGAAAGCATATAATCCATCTCCATAAGATAGAAGCGGACTTGAAGATAAGAAAGAAAGAAATGAAGGTGAGATAAATACACATTTCTTCCCCCTGATTAATGCAATCTATCGAATACTTCCTTTTCTTCCCCCCTGATTGCATTCGATAACCATCAAAAAAATCATAAACAATGTATGCCCGAATATTCGATAGAACAACCATGTGTGAAGTAGAATAAATTCGGTTAAGCATGAGAATCAACTGCCAATAAAGAACATCTATTTGTCTCTTCTCTGACTAATTCAATTCCAACCTCGCATTCTGTCGGCTCTTTGTAATGACTACTGATGAAGAAAACTCAGTATGACAAACCCGATACTAAAGCAACATCCCCCAGAGTTGTGACTTAAGCTTGTACTATCCATTGGAAGAAAAATCTCTTGGAATATCCTGAACTACGTGAGACACTAAGTACTACAACGTAACTCCTTAAAGTGATAGCTACTTTGTGGGTAAAGAGAGAAAGAATCACAAAAGTAACTAGATATCTAATTCTTCGTCACAATCCGTATATACTCGAACAAGTCATCTTCGTTGAAGAGGTATAAAGGCTTGAAGACGAAATAAGTATACTTCCCCATAAAATACAACTTCAATCCCGAATTAGTAACAATGAATCAACCCCGTAGTCATTTCTTGCGGTTAAATCCCGAGACTAGCCTTTTTAACATTTTTCGTGAATCTTTGATAAAGGATCATTTTAAGTGAAACGTGATGTTCGTGTTTTACGTTTAAAGCCCAGCCTTAATCTTTAAAAAAATTCGTAGTCCATTCCTACAAACTTATCAACCCATTTTGAGTTAAAAGCCCATTTTGTTTCTATTTGAAACCAACCAGACGCAGCCTAATGATTCTAACTTATTTATCAATTAGCCTAATATAGTGAAAATTCAATTCAGTCCAACACCAACTCGTTATTTGCTTGACCCGGCCCATGAACTTATCATATAATTCAAGTAAATCGGTTAAATCATAACCCTAACTCTCACACAGATAAATCCGCCCCATCTTTTTCTTTATCACATAGCCACCAAACCTCAATCTCCATCAAACACATCCTTCATCCTTGTCTCTTCATATGCTACACGAAACACCCATAAATTTCCTTTCTTTCTCCTTAAATCGAAACACATGTTTACCAAACATATCTCCATTCACGAATAACAAACCCCATACCTGCTATGATAGACTTATGAAAGTCAAACCAGAAGGATAAAAGACCAAGTCATGTTGTGGCTTCAAGACCTTATACACGGGTCTCGGGTAGGTTATTGTTTGTCGGGTTGTTTATTCTTGAGTTTTGATAACCACATATCAATGATGATTATTTTTCGTGTTGTGTATCTGTTAATGATCACACGTTGGTTTTTTTCAACAAGAAAAGAGAAACTAAGATCATGTTTTTTTTTCAGTTTCAAGTCTAGTTTAGGTAATGAAGGAGATGTTGCAAGTGTTTAAAGAGGATGGGTTAGATTAGTTTGGATTTGATGTTGAATTGTTGTGGTTGATGTTGTTAGGTTCGTGTTTTTGTTTAATGAGGTAAACTAAACTGAGTCACACTCGGTTATAACCGAGTTGACTCGGTTTCATTCATCTTCCGAAACCTCAACCTCACTTACGAAACCGTAACCTCAGTTACAAAAACAGTTCATGAAACGGTTTTACGAAAGCAGTTAAGCACGATTTTACAAAATATCAACAAAATATGACTTACGTAAACTTTTGTTGGATAGTGATTGGACTGATATTGGAAACTGTTGTTAACTTTTTAAATGTTATGGACTGTTATTAATTGATTTGGACTGTAGTGACTAATATTTAAACAGTTTTGGACAGATATGAATCCATACGAAACCTTGTAAATTCCTACGAAACCATAAAAAACAGAATCTGGTTAATTACGCACATCGAGTAAGAACAAAAACACATCACGAGTCACCTTTGCAGCTCTGATACCACTTGTTAGGTCTTGATTTAGGATCGAATAAGCTATCTATTGTGTGTTTAGGTGTTTGTGTATGTTTGTTATAGAGAGAGAAAGAGTAGAGGAGAAAGTAGTTAGAGAGAAGAAGGAGGAGACGATAGAGTAGATAGAGAAAGTAAAAGGAGAGAAATGAGAATTAGATTGAGAAAAAAGTACCTCATCAATGAGGTGGAAGGTATTTATACCCTTTACAAGATGAGCTCTTTGCTCATGGCTTTTGCATAGCCTTGTCTCGTGACTACATTTTAGTCACGAGACCTTTTCCTATCTATTACACAACTAAAATTTCTCTATTTAATACAAGACTATTATCTCATTAAGATCGTCACTTTTTCTATTCCTAACACCCCCTTCTAGTTTCCACATCGACGATCCTTCATTAGAACTCATGCGTCGTTTTAGACATGCTGCTTAGAGGAGGTAAAATTGACCAGTTCTAAGAGTACCCTTTCTCATCAAATTTTTATCAGTTAATGATTACGTATAAACATAAATGGTTTGCGAAGTGAAAATCTAATTACGTGATATAATGTGTGTGTATTATAGATGTGTTACTGCATGATTTTCTTATAGCAGAGACTTTTCCTGATTCTGATTCTCCAATGCTAACACTGGAAAGCAACTCAGACGTGACGAGTCTTAAGTCAAACAACTTGAGCTCATTTAATCATGTGTCTCTTGATAGTAGACATTGGAGTCCTTCATCTGGTGGCTTCAGGTCAGCCTTTTTTTTATGTCTCTATGAGCTACTGACATAAGATTAAGTGTGTGTTTAGATAGCCGCGATTCTTTAAGGGGAAAACAACTGATTTCATACTAGCTTCAAATAGAACCGATTATATAATAATTAGAAATCGTTAAACACTCAACATTATTGAAAAAGTGTGTTATACAAAGGGAAATTATGAATCATGTCTTTAATCCTAATGAGTTTATCTTATAGATATTGTATTGATACTTCCTTAATTAAAAAAAATCAAATCTTGACTTGAAATTTTGAGATTTATA
>BQNB010036045.1:8520-26020 GCA_026074375.1 Tanacetum coccineum | reverse complement strand
TGTGTAAGATTGTAGTATATAGACTTTAGTCATGGACATGGCTTTATATAAGAATTGATCATTACTTAAATCTATTAAATACAATCTAGTCAACAACAATCTTTAACATATTTTTGAAGTATAAGTCGTTAAAAGCCTTGCAGGAACATCTACGATTATTTGCATGTCGAGTGCATGCATTCCGTTTACATGATTAGTGATACAAACTGAGAGAGAACACCTTAATGTGTGTGAAAAAGTATTGAATTGAATTGAATTACAAAGTGAGGGTTACAAGTATTTAAATATTACATTTTGGCGGGAAAAGTAAAACTAACTAACTAATTCTAACTGACTGAATTAAGCTAAAGCTACTACATTCTATTACATATGGATAAGCTACTATTCATTAGAATCATCATTCTGTGAAATCCCTTTGATCTCTTGCTCTGTATAGACTGAACTGAGTGTTTGGCATTATGGTTTGTAGCAGAGTTGAAGTGTTTGGATCCTTGTTTAACTCCTGTCTTATCATCCCCCTCACAAGTTGGCAATGTGTAAGGATTACACATGCCTAACTTGGTTAGACAATTGTAGTGGAGAGGTCTACTTAAACCTTTTGTAAGAATATCAGCCAATTGATTTTTTGTAGAGATGTATTGAGGCAAAATTTGTCCTGCTTTGACCTTATCCCTGACAAAGTGGCAATCATTCTCTATGTGTTTGGACCTTGCATGATGAACAAGGCATCAAAGTTTATTGTCAAGGACGTGTTAGACGAATAAGTGGCCCAAGCCCGATTGTGGGCTTGTGGTCCATTAGGGTTAGGTTTGATGTTGCTTATTTACAAAGCTATCTATTTATTATAAATAGATATGACATCTCTTATGTAATTCATTCAATCAATACAATATCTATCATATTACATGGTATCAGGCCTTCACAGCCGATCCCCAAAACCCTAAATCATCAAACCTCACCTCGATTTAACAGTCGAACTCATCATTCTGTCATGACAAACTCGAATACACCACCACCCCCTCATGCCCTTACCTTGGTTGAAAAACTCTACGCGGTACATAACATCAATAGTCTCGTACCCGAAAAACTCGATCTTCAGGAATCGAACTACTCCACATGGAGTTACTTTTTCAAAGGGCACTGCAACAACTTTAACGTGCTAAACCACATCGATGGATCGACGTCCACATCTGAATCCACCACCACTGAATGGAACACGCCTGACACCATCGTAAACCAAGATCTTTCTTACCCTTTCTCCAACGCTTCGGAAAAGGATGATCAGCACCAACCCTGCTTCGGCTAAAGCCGCCTGGGACACCATCGAAACCATCTTCCAAGAAAACAAAAGGACATGTACCGTTGCTTTAAAAGGTGAACTACGTGTCATACAAATGGGCGACGACACACCAGACGCCTACTTCTCCAAGATTGATTCCATTATCACTCTTTTTACCGACCTTGGCTCGACCATGGATGATGACGATATTGTCACCTATGCCATCAACGGCCTAAGTGAAAAATACGGAAGCCTTGCTCAAATAATTGCTCACAAAGATCCCTTTCCTGACCTAGCAACTGTTCGCACCATGGTCACGACTGAGGAGATGCGTCTCCGGTCTAAGCAACCGATACTCTCTACCTCCACTACATCAAGCTCACCACAAGTGCTTCTTGCTACATCCCAACCACGGATTCAAGACAACCGCAACAATCGTGATCGCGATGCCCGTAATGAGAACAAGACCGAGATCTGCCGCAACTTTGGCCGAGGTTATTGCCGCTGGGGGACGAATTTTCGTTTCATACATGCCTCTCCAAAAGGTCCCCAACAACCCACGGCTCGAACTCATCTCAACATAATACTCGCTCCATGCAACAAGGGCCTGGACACACTGGTCTTAATTCAGCCAACCAACAACACCTTTTATCCCTCATTCAGGCCTAACAAAACCTATTGGTCCAGTATGGCTTATCCATTTCGCAAGGTCAGCAACCAGTTCAACATAACAACACAATGGGCTTAAGGCCCAATGCCCCTCCAGGATTTCAGCAAACACAACCACACCAGCCCACGTTCGGGTTCAATGGCCACCAGCAGGCCCTCTACTCGGCTGTTGTACAAAACCAATCTGCCTCCTCGGGTTCGACTAGTCAAGAGACACAACTGCCACATGCTTTTAATACTTTGACCTTACAGGATCCGGCTAACTCAAATTGGAACATGGATACTGGTGCATCATCTCACCTTAATTCTTTAGTTAATAATCTTAGTACTATTTTAATTCTCGCATATATCCATCTGTTTCTTAGTTGGGACGGAAATCATTATCCGTCACCAACACGGGCCCATAGCACGCAACCAACTCCTAACCGTACATCTTCACTTAAATAATGTTCTCATTAACCCAATATTGTCAAAAACTTAATTTATGTACGTCAATTCGTTCGTGAAAATAAATGTACAATTGAATTTGACGAGTTTGGTTTTTCTGTGAAGGATTTCCGGACTCGTCAAATTCTCCTCAGATGTGACAGCACGGGTGACCTTTATCCAGTCACGTCTCCGTCGTAACCCTCAGCTTATTCTGGGTGGGACAGCAAACGTGGCCAACCAACGACTTGGTCATCCGGGAAGAAAGTTACTCTTTAGTTTCTAAAATTAATTTCATGTAAATAAGACACAGACCTCCGTGCTCTTGCCATGCTTGACAGCTTGGCAAACACGAAAGGCTCCTTTCTCACTTCAGAAACTATTGTTAAGGCTTCTTTGAATTTATCCATTCTGATTTATGGAACATCTCCCTATTTACTAGCGTTTTTGGGTATTAAATATATATGTCATTGGTCTTGATCATTTCTCACATTACTTATGGGAGTACCCTTTACCGGCACAAAGTCGGATGTGTTGTCCAAATTTACCTTACTTTTCAGTGCTATGTTAAGACCATTATAATGTGACATAAATCTTTGAAAATGTATCATAGGAGGTGATTTTGACAATACCTGCCCTTCACCAACATTTGTGACCAATGTATTTCCATTCGTTTACTCTGTCCAAGACTTCACAATCAAAATGGAAAACTGAACGAATGAAACACACATCAACAACATGATTCGTACTATACTTTTCCAGCTCACCCTGCCACCTACATTTTGGGTTGAAGCTTTTCACATGGCCGCCTACCTCTTGAACATCTTACCCTCCATCGCCATCAATAATGAAATACCTCACATTCGCCTTTTTAAAACAACACCGAACTATGCGGATCTTCATGTTTTTGGTTGCCTTTGTTATCCTCATCTTCACACAAATCACAAACTTAAACCACGAGCTACACCCGCAATTTTTCTGGGATATCCGACAAATCACCGCGGATATCGATGCCTAGACTTAACACACCGAACAAAATCATCTTATCCCGTCAAATTAACATTGATGAGACAGTTTCCCATATGGATCTATGACCTCCTCATGACTCACCCTCGTACACATTTTTGAGGACACTTCGCCCAAACATCATACAATCAACACATCATAATCCAAACTCACCTTCTGCATCACCACTTCCACCAACCACTATAACATCTACTGCTGCTCCACCCAGTCCACCACGAAGCCCACTCCAACCGGCCCACCAAACACATGAGTCTAGCCCACTTCCCACTCACCAAATGTCCAGCCCACATTAAACGCATCCACTGAAACAACTATTCCTACACACAACCACAATAATCCCACCGTCGACTCCACCCTATGGACACTCGCTTTCCCCAGGTCGTACTAATCGTCCCACTCACCATTTTAACTTACACGTGTCAACCATAGCACCTATTTACCAAAAAGTCCCCTATCATTGCTTTACGTAACACCAAATAAGTATAGTGGCTATCTTGATGAATAAACTACTTTAATTAAAAATAATACTTGATTCTATGCCTCCGGCCACCGAACGCGAACATTGTTTCGATCTATGTGCTTTTTGGCATAATATAACGCTGATGGTACCCTCAGTCTTACACAGAATTAGGCTCGTCTTGTTGTAAAATGGTAGCACTCAACTTGCAGGTTGTTGATGTGAAGAGACATTTAGTCCCGGTTGTTCAAACCGGCTACTACTTCGGACAGTACTCGCATCTAGCATTTCTAGACATTGGACGTCACCAGCACGATGTCAAGGATATACCTTTTTACAAGGATCGTTTCAAGACGAGTAAACATGCACCAACCTCCTGGTTTCCGGGATCCGCAGCATCCAGATCATGTTTGCCTTCTCCAGCGATCTCTTTATGGGCTTAAACAGGCCCCTCTGGCCTGGTTTCAGAGATTTGCGGCTTATGCTGCTCGGGTTGGGTTTCATCATAGTCGCTGTGACTCTTCACTCTTCATCTACAGACAGGGGACAGACACTGCTTACTTGCCTTCTTATATGTTGATGATTATTGTTTGACCTGCATCTTCTTCTATCTGTTACAGCAGATATCACTTTATCTTCATACATAAAAAGAGTTCACCATGACTGATTTGGCTCACTTAATAATTATATTCTTGGGCATTCTGTGACTCGTAAAGCTTCGGGATGTTGTTTTATCTCAACCAAAAGTATGCGACTGAGGTTCTTGATCGGGCTGGATAATCTTAATTGTAAACCGTAGACGTACACCTGTTGAACACGGACTACCAAACTTTCTACAGATGGGTGCACCTAATTCTGACTCTACATTATAATCGGCAGCCTAGCTGGGGCCTTATATAACTCACCTTTACCCCACCTGGACATTTCATATGCTGTCAGGAAGGTCGTCACTTTAGCATGACCCCCCGAGAGCCTCATCTCTCTGCTCTCAAGAGGATCTTACGGTATGTGCGTGGCACCTTGTCCTATGGATTACAACTTTATTCCTCTACGACGTCATCTTTAGGGCTTACAATCAGATGTGGATTGGGCGGTTGTCCCACTACTCGCTCGGTCGATCAACCTCTGGTTATTGTGGTTTACTTATGCATCAATCCATCTCTCCACTCTCCAAGTCATCGAAGAGCGCCAATTTACTCTTCTCGATCTAGAGCTGAGACTGAAGTCTCGGGGTGTTTGCCAATGCGGTTGCTGAACTTGCTGTTAGTAGTCTATTTACGTGAACTTCATTACACCTCTTGACGACCACTCTACACCTTGTCTAATTGTGACAATGGAGTGGCCGTCCTATCTCTCTTCTAATCCGTGCAACATCAACGCACGAAGCATATCGAGATTGACATTCACTTTGTTTGGGATCTTGTTGCTACCGGTGCTATACGGGTTCTACACGTCCCGTCACGTTATCATAATGACGATATCTTTACCAAAGGTTACCTACTAGTTTTATTTGATGAGTTTCTACCAGTTAGAGCGTACTCGTACCATACTCCCGTTCAAACAAACTGCGGGAAGTGTTAGTCGAATAAGGTGGACCCCAAAAAAAAAATAAAAAAACAACTTCAAAAAAAAAAAAAAAAAAAACCCCCCCCAATTGGTGTGGCTAGTGGTCCATTAGGGTTAGGTTTGATGTTGCTTATTTACAAAGCTATCTATTTATTATAAATAGATATGCCATCTCTTATGTAATTCATTCAATCAATACAATATCTATCATATTACAGGACGTTGTAAGGCCCTTGAAGTAAACTACGGAATCACATTTACCGAATTCAAATTACTTATGGCGACAAGTTTTTCTCTCAACCTTTAAACACTTTCTTTCGAGTATGGAATCACAAGGACAGGATTCAAATAGCATCCTTTAGAAAACGACAAGGATCTCGACAAATTGACGGAGTCTAGTCAATTCGCTGCAAAACTGTTTGTTACTGGCGGAACACCCTTCATTAGGTAAAAGTAAACTATCCTTTTTTTTCTTTCTTTCATATTTGTTGTATGAATTATGTTTAACTTGATAGCTAGATGGAGATCAAACATAATTAATCTATTGCTATAGAATAAATGGGTTGAAAAATGTGAGTGGAACGTACCTAAAGCGTGCATATCCATCTTTATTAACTGCAGGAACACGGGACATGATAACGGGGAGTCTATTATCAATACTAGCAACAGTACCCATACAGTGGGTTTTTAGATAGATAAGTTATCAAATTATCAACTTTTGTTCGCCTAAGTTACTAAACTTTATTTTTGTTCATTTGGGTTACTGGACTATCAAAACCGGTTAAATTTGGTATCGAACTATCGGTGACCGGTTGCTAGTGTTAATTCCCGGTTACATTGCCAGCGTGACATTTGACTTTTGATACAAATAAGTTACTGAACTTTGCGAATTTGTTCACCTAAGTTACTAAACTTTGCGAATTTTTACACACGTTTTTATACACATTTTTATCTACACATTTTTATACACACATTTTTATAAACACGTTTTCATACACCCATTTTTTATACACACATTTTTACACGATTTTATACACATCTTTTTATATACACGTTTTTATACATACATTCTTGTACACATTTTTATACACACAGTTTTATATACGGTTTTTGTAAAAGAAGCATTGCAGAAACTACAAGGACCAAAGTGTAACTTATAGAAAGTTTAGGGGTTTATGTTGTAACTTTAGAAGATAGTTAGTTAGAGTTAATTTTTCTTTTCTCGCTCATTTCTTGTATAAATACCCTGTACTATTCTTCATTTTCAGGTCAATGTAATCACTTTCACTGTGTGTTTTCCACTCAATTCATCATTGTCAACAGTTTTATACACATATTTTTATACACGTTTTTATACATACATTTTATACACACGTTTTCACACATATTTTTATACACAGTTTTATACACACGTTTTTATATACACATTTTTATACAAGGTTTTATACACACGTTTTTATACACGCATTTTTATACACGATTTTATACACACATTCTTATACACATGTTGTAATACACATTTTTATAAACATGTGTGCATATAAACGTGTGCATAAAAAACATATATAAAATTGTGTGTATAAAAACGCGTAAAAAATTTGTGTATAAAAACGTGTATAAAATGTGTGTATAAAAGCGTGTATAAAAATGTGCGTATAAAAATATGTATAAAAATGCATATAAAAACATGGATAAAAACGTGTATAAAAAATATATTTTCTAGAGGTATTTTTAGATGAACAAAAAGCTGACGTGGAGAATGTCAAAACACAATATCCCGGTTGCCAGTACTCGAGGTAACCTAAATGAACACAGTATTGTTGTTCGGTAACCTTCAAATTAAACTTCGATAGTACAGTAACCCAAATGAACAAAAAAGAAGTTTAGTAACTTAGGCGAACAAAAGTTTATAGTTTAGTAACATATCTATCTAAAAAACCCCCCATATAGTCGACAAGATACCATCTCCAATGTTCACACCAAAACACTAACTTTGTTCTAGCTTTAAGTCGCGTACTAGATTCTTTTTTTTCTGTTTATCACATCTTGTTACACGTTAAAGTTGTTTAGATTCTCCTGCATCTTTAAGTTAGTTGTATAGTTCTGCATAGGCACTTAATATTTAAGTATGCCAATCCATTGATAAGCTCAAATGTGTTTTCGTATTCCATTGTTTTCTAGATATTGTATATGCATATGTTGGTTATTTACAGTCTATGGCAGGTTGATCGTCTTCTTTATTTTGTTTAGTTGAGTATAGGGTAATTATTATAAGATTATTATGAAGCAAACCCGCCCGTTGGGCGGGGTATGTTACTAGTATATATATATATATATATGTATATATATATGTATATATATATGTATATGTATATATATATGTATATGTATATATATGTATATATATATATATATATGTATATATATATATATATATATATATATATATATACATATATATATACATCTATATATATATATGTATATGTATGTATATGTATATGTATGTAATATGTATCTGTATGTATCTGTAATGTATATATATCTCTATATATATATGTATATATATATATATATATATATATATATATATATATATATATATATATAATATATATATATATATATATAAATATATATATATATAAATATATATGTGTGTAATATATATATATCTATATGATAAATATATATATAATGTATATATAATATATTAATATATATATATATATAAATATATATATATATCATGTATATAAATTATGTGTATATATATATATGTGGTGTATAAAATATATGTTGTGTATAATATATATGTATATATATATATATTGGTATATATATATATATTTTAATATATAATAATTTATATATATAAGGTGTTGTGTATATATATATATAATACATTTTATATATATATATATATATATATATGACTATATATATATGTATATAATATATTATATATATCATATGTATACATATATAATAATATATTATATATATATTGTATATATAATATATAGAAATGTATATAAATAACTATATATATATATGTTATATATATATATATATATATTATATCCTATATATATAAATATATATATATATCTAAATATATATTATATATACATAGTATATATATCTATATATATATAATATACATGTATATATATCTATATATATATATATATATATATAATATATATATATATATATATATAGCATATATATAATATATACATGCATATTAATACATGTAAATAAACATAGTATACTATACATATGTATATATATAATATAAAAGACTATTCGAATTTATCCTAATATAAAAAAATATTTTTTATGCTTGAAATATTTTTTTTTTTTTGCTAAATATCTATGTAAATTCTTTTTAAAAATAAATGGTATAATTCGGTAATATATATATATATATATATATATATATATATATATATATATATATATATATATATATATATATATATATATATATATATATATATATATATAAAGACTATTAGAATTTTATCCTAGCATATAAAAAATATTTTTTATGCTTGAAATAATTTTTTTTTGCTAAATATCTATGTAAATTCTTTTTAAAAATAAATGGTATAATTCGGGTTATTCGAATCAAACCGAATTCAAATTCAAATTCGGTTTTTGGTTTGACCCAAAAAAATTAACTGAACCGAACTAACTAAACCAATCAACAACCCTAAAATTGACTACTCTCCAAATACGCGGATTCAATATTTTTGAAAAGGCGTTACACAAAATAAATGTTGGGCTATCTAAAGTTATAGCAAAACCCAAAAGTAGCAAACAAAATAATCAAGGGTTGCACATGAAAACAATTTGCACATCATGACCAAAAAACAGGTGCAACGTGCAACACCTGACACCAATGTAGATCCGTCTTTGCAAGTACCATAATAATTGTACTAGGGTGTTCACAATTCAGGTAATACCCACAGAAACAAGACGACTTAAGGTCAATAAACAAGAATGATAAAGTTACCGTTACCCATCTTTAAGTTGTGATTAACGAATTTAACTGATTATCAATTAGGGTTTATTCATAATTGAGGGACAAGTTAGGTGGTGTATGTGATAAAAGAGCAATGTTAGATCCACTTCCAACTCACATAAAAACTTTCACATGCACATGTGGCATGTAACTTGGACCAATCACATTCTATCAAATTTTCTCTTTCTTTTTTCCACTACCTATATTTGTTTGACACATATGGGTGTGAAATTTGTATGTGGTAAAAAGGGATAGTGGATCCTAACATTCTTGGTGATATAAAAGTAAATTGATAAATAACTAAGTCAATTCGATTTTACACACGGACCAATTATACATGTCATATGTTATGCTAAGTCAAAAGGTTAAGTGGAATATCCAACTCATTAATAAAAAATGACGTGTCGGTAATTATCAACGGTAGCATGCAAACATAATTACCAAATCGTTGCACATTTGAAAGTTCAAATGATTAGATTGATAATAAAACAAAATTTCGTTTACTAAATACTCCGTATGTAAATTAGAGAAAGCAAGTTTCTATTTAATAGGCTTAACCTTTCTTAATAACCTTTTTGTATAAGTTTATAAAAAATGGATGAATATCCTCTTATGTCATTTAAACCAAGGCTGTGAAAATAGCGATCCCATGTGGGATCGTTTTTATCTTTGCAGGATCGGGATCGTAGGATCGAATCGGGATCGTACGATCCTACCAATTAGATTATGTGAAGATGAGAAGAAGACCACTAGTTTTCATTTTGAAATTGTGATTTGAAAAAGTAGATACTTAAGTTTTGTATGATTAGAAAATAAAAAATTGACAGTCAATGTTCTGTTAGTATTTTTATTTTGTTAATTTGTTGGGCTTAAGAAAATAATGGGCTAAAAACTAGCTAGAAACATAAGATAAATATTAGCTTAGTAAACTCGAAACCAACTATGCTAGCTCTGTTGGCCACCAAGATTCCTTGGGAGCTTGGGGAGGAGATGTTTCGCTAGGTGAGGTCTCGAGTTTGAGTCCCACCCAGGACTTTTACTTCTTCAGGTGGAATAGGAGGACCGAGGAAGTACAGGCGGGTTGAGGGTATAACATACTGCCCAATTGGATGTCACTGCTGGACCTGAACCACTAACAACTAACAAGCCGTTCTAAAAAAAACTTAGTAAACTCGTATAGGCACGCGCGATCCTAAACGAGTTTACGTTCGATTTCTAATCTACGATCTTCTCTTAAGATCCCGCTATTGATCGCTCCCCACCAACCTCATATGCGATCCTATACCGGGACTATTCTAACAACACGTATTTTGCTGGAAACCCATAAGAACATAAACGATTCAACGAGTTTACCGCGAGTTGACAAGCCTTAATTATTAAACATCATAATAGACCATGTTAATTATCCGATAAGAAGGAAGTTAGATGAAAATGGTATCAGTTAATTAGTGGAAATCTTCAAACAAAACCGGTCATCATGTTACCAAAAACACTTAAAAGATCTTTATCTATAGGTTTTCCTTTTAAATCAAAAAACGCATTTAATGAACATTAATTATAGCTAATAATTACTTTAATTATATACATTTTATGACTTAATTAACTTGAACCTTCCTTTTATATGTACATTATCATGTGCTATTTTTTTTTTTGAACGGCAACTATATTAAAAAAAACTAGCAAGGAGCTAGAAAGACATTACAAAGAAATAAGATAGGGGTTTTTTAACCAATACCTCCCTAAGAACAAAACCTACTTACATCTACTAGAACATCTCATAAAAAGGAACCAAGAATACATATGTCAACAAAATCGTCGAACGATTAAGGAGGCGACAGCGTCAATAAGACCAACTGATTTCGAAGGTAAGAGCCTCCAAAAACCGCCACCAAGCAACATGTTGATTTCTCTCGAAAAACACTTCTAAAATAGACTTAGACGGGGTAAGAAAGCACAAGAGGGACTCTACAACTTATCTCTCAGAGCGGTGGAGGTTCGGGCATTTCTTGTACGTGGGACAGCTCGTCGAGGAAGACAAACTCGTCTGCCAGTTGGAGGCTCTCAAATCCCGACCAACGACAAATCATACAAGTCAACATAGGGAATCGTAACAGAAACGCATACTCAGGACCTCGCGGGGAAGCGATCTCGGACCGATGCGGCGAGTTGTACATTGTTTCGGGGGGGGGGGGGGGGGGGGGGGGGGGGGGTGGGGGGGGGGGGGGGGGGGGGGGGGGGGGGCACATCGAAAGAAACCTGCTGAACATGCCTTCATAGCAGCATTACAAAGAGACACGGATGGAATCAACAAAAAACCTCTACGGCAAATGACTCTAGTAGTAACCTAATCACGACGAGCAGCGTGCAAGAAAAAACATTAACTTTAATGGGAATGAATTTTACCCATGACACATATTAGCAAAACCTTTAACTATAATACTAAAATGATGAAACTTCTCGGTTTCTTTCTTTCGACAAGTTTCGACAATTACTTCCATTCCATTCATGTTGAGAGGTAAATCATAGCGTTTGCATGTTCCATACAATAATCACTATAGATACATACTCCTCATGGCCATGACTAACTTCTTCATATGAAAATCATCGTTCAATGTGGCTAGTCATCATAACTGTCCCAAGAAGTCCAATCAAACAACACGAATTCATCACATGCATCACCAACTCGAACCGGTTCGGATTCGTTCATTCTCCATCGCAATACACGCCATGCACGCATGTTTGGAGTTAATAAACCTAAAATGACAGCCCTACTTTATATATATATATATATATATATATATATATATAAAGATCAAATAAAAAAACAAATATTCGTGAGAAGGATAAATTTTTTTTTTTAAAAAAAAGTTCTCAAAAAATTCCACAAGATCGTGTATGTTGGTGCATGAAAAAGTTGTGAAGGAAGTTTTTTTTAAAGTGAATATTTTTGCCGAAAAAAAAACGTTTGTGCATTAAATCGTTTTTTTGTGCATCAAAAATTCGTTTTTGTACCCAACTTCTTTTGACTTTTTGCATCAAAATTTTATTGCGCATCAAACTATAACAAGTTAAAAATTTTGTGCATCAAAAATTTTTTGTGCATCAAATTTTATTTTTTTGTGCATTAAAAAAACGTATGAAAACTCAAAATTAGAAAAACTTCTTTTACAAAAGTTTTATGCAACAACATACCTGATTTTGTGGATATTTTTTTAAATTTTTTGAGAACTTTTTTAAAAAAAGTTTTCTTTTTATCATTCTCACGGATATTTGTCCTTTCTAATATTAACTTTCATCTATAAATATATATATATATATAATAAATATATATATATATATATATTTCTCTCGTGGTATCATCATTTATTTGACTCATTCAATAGACTCCAACAAGGACATATACGTATCTCCCCATGCAATAATTGATCGCCAAAACTCTTTCTAAAGCCGCACTATCCAAATTTCTTAGAACTGGGAAAGTAAACAAAATAGAAATAGAGACTTTTTGTTTTATTCTCTTAATCATATTCCTCAAACTGTCTGGGGATTGGTGTCATATATGTGTTTTTTGTATGTCCATTACGTACGCACTCATGTCGTGCTCATATTTCAGGACTTGTATAAATGAATTAGTTGGATTTAGGGTTTTGGTATTTATTCACCAAATATTCGTAAGTCAGTCGATAAAAACTTTGGCCTACGCTCAGTACACTACAAGAAAAACTAGAACAGTTGACGAAGTTATCTCGGGCAACAAAAGTCGCGGGGGAAATATCGCTAAACGACAAAAATCCGTCCTACGTGGCACCAATTTTGATATACTTTATAGTCAAAGTTTGAAGATAGTTTCTTGGGCGACATGTCGCCCGGGATGTGTGGTTATATTTTGACCCAAAAAATCAATGAAAAACTTGACGGCAACGTTTCCCGCTCACATTTCCCCGGCGACATGTCGCCGGGGATACTTTCTACAACTTATCAATTGTGTTTAAGAAAATGATTAGCGTTAATGTTTTTTTGTGACGTGGACTGTATTATCCCCGGCGACATGTCGTCGGGGAATCATTATTGATTTTTTTACTGGGTTTAGTGTTTAACTATGCTGACGTGGCCTATAGAATCATGTCGCCGGAGAATCCTTAATGACTTTTTTTTGACTTTTTTGACTTGGTTTAGTGGTTATTTGGTTTATAGTATGACGAGGCTTTAGTTTGATGTGGTTTAAGATACTTATGAATTCCCGGCTTTAAACTATTTATAGTTTGACGTAGTTTTAGTTTGATTTTCCGCCTTTTGTGTATTATAGTTTCACAGAAAAAGAGATGAAATAATTATAGTAACATATTTTAAACGCAAAATAATTATATTAGAACATGCATATTAGGTGTTTTACCCCTACTTCATTAGATAAACATAAGTCTTCATACGAATTACATTAGAAAAGCCATAAAAGCTTTAAACAAAGAAGCATACGAATTACATTCCAAATGACAAACTACTCCAAATCAAGTTTTCCCATGTCATTGTAAACTTCGTGAAGTAGTGCAGCTGAATTAACCGTGTGTTGTTCCGGAATATATATATATAATCTATAATATATATATATATATATATATATATATATATATATATATATATTTCCTCTCGTGGTATCATCATTTATTTTGACTCATTCCAATAGAATCCAACCAAGGGAGCATATACGTGATCTCCCCATGCATAATTGATCGCCAAACTCTTTCTACAAGCCGCAACTATCCAATTCGTTAGAACTGGGAAAGTGAAACAAAATAGAGACTTTTGGTTTTGATCTCTTAATCATATTCTCAAACTGTCGGGATTTGGTGTCATATATGTGTTTTTGTATGTCATTACGTACGCCTTCATGTCGTCTCATATTTCAGGACTTGTATAAATGAATTAGTTGGATTTAGGGTTTTGGTATTTATTCACCAAATATTCGTAAGTCAGTCGATAAAAACTTTGGCCTACGCTCAGTACACTACAAGAAAAAGTAGAACAGTTGACGAAGTTATCCCGGGCGACAAAAGTCGCCGGGGAAATATCGCTAAACGACAAAAATCCGTCCTACGTGACACCAATTTTGATAGACTTTATAGTCAAAGTTTGAAGATAGTTTCCCGGGCGACATGTCGCCCGGGATATGTGGTTATATTTTGACCCAAAAAATCAACGGAAAACTTGACGGCAACGTTTCCCTCTCACGTTTCCCCGACGACATGTCGCCGGGGATACTTTCCACAACTTATCAATTGTGTTTAAGAAAATGATTAGCGTTAATGTTTTTTTGTGACGTGGCCTGTATTATCCCCGGCAACATGTCGCCGGGGAATCATTATTAATTTTTTTACTGGGTTTCGTGTTTAAGTATGCTGACGTGGCCTATACAATCCTCGGCTACATGTCGCCTGGGAATCCTTAATGACTTTTTTGACTTGGTTTAGTGGTTATTTGGTTTATAGTATGTCGTGGCTTTAGTTTGACATGGTTTAAGATACTTATGATTTCCCGGCTTTAAACTATTTATAGTTTGACGTAGTTTTAGTTTGATTTCCCGCCTTTTGACTATTATAGTTTCACAGAAAAAGAGATGAAATAATTATAGTAACATATTTTAAACGCAAAATAATTATATTGAAACATGAATATTAGGTGTTTTACCCCTTCTTCATTTGATAAACATAAGTCTTCATACAAATTACATTAGAAAATCCATAAAAGCTTTAAACAAGCAAGCATACGAATTACATTCCAAATGACAAACTACTCCAAATCAAGTTTTCCCATGTCATTGTAAACTTCGTGAAGTAGTGCACCTGAATTAACTGTGTGTTGTTCCTGATGCATATACATTTCCACCGTTGCCTCGAGTACCGTTATCTTATCAAGCAAGTGCTTGCAATTTGAGCACTCTGCATTTCTTGAAGATCTCAAAGAATAACTTTGAGGTGTGGAAGCTCCTGAAGAATAGCGTGGAGGTGTTGAAGATCCTGGAGAATAAATTGGAGTCGATGAAGATCCTGGAGAATAAATTAGAGTCGTTGAAGCTTCAGGAGAACCAACCAGTAGACGAACTCATTCCTCTTTCCATAAAAAAAATTCACATCCGATAGTGTTTTGCCGAGGCTGTTAAAGAGTAAAGATAATAATTTTTAACAACTAACCACATTATTTATATATTACATAAAAAACATGTGATTGTTCACCTTTGATCGTGGACATGCATAGTATAGTTTACCATGGGTTTTAGGTTTATACGATTCTCTCAGAACTACATCTTCGGATCCACAAGGACACGCAAAAGCTTCATATGGCATCATCTTCATAATAACAGTGTGATATGTTTATGGTTGTGATGGTAAGAGTGTGTGTGATATGTTGGTGATTGTGATGATAATATATGCTTTTATGGTAAAAACGAGTTTTTTGGAGGGAGTATTTGGCAGGATTTTTTGGAGGGTGTATTTGGCGTCAGTATTTAGCAGGAGTATATGGCGGAGTATATGGCGGAAGTTTTTGGCGGGAGTTTTTGGCGGGAATATCGACTCATCCATTAAACATCTAATGTACAACGATAGCAGAGAATCATCGCGAAGAGGAAGATCAAGAAGGAAATAATTCACCGGAGATTGAGACGCTTCCTTTGTTTCCTATTCATGGTGGCTCTCACCATGATTCGGCGTGAAGGCCTCAGATTTGTCATCAGATCATAGCGTGGGAGGTTACTATACCGCGCGGATGGTTTGGCCTCACTTGAGCTCACTCTCAACTCATATGGATAATATGACTGATTTCTTATGTGTTATCTATGTTAACTAGTCAATTATGGTCGGGTCTCACTTGAGCTCACTCTCAACTTATATGGATATTACTACTGATAGCATATCGACTCATCCGTTGAACATCTAATGTACAACGATAGAATATCGACTCATCTGGTAAACATCTAATGTACAACGATAACATATCGACTCATTAGTTGAACATCTAATGTATAACCATAGCATCTTGACTCATCCGGTAAACATCTAATGTACAACGATATCGACTCATCCGTTGAACATCTAATGTACAACGATAGCCAGGTGACTCATCTGTTGAACATCTAATGTACAATGATAACACATCGACTCATCTGTTGAACATCTAATGTGCAACGATAGCATATCGACTCATCCGTTGAACATTTAATGTACATAGACACATTGTCGACTCATCTGTTGAACATATAATGTACAAAGATAGCATATTGACTCATCCGTTAAACATCTAATGTACAACGATAGCATATCGACTCATCCGTTAAACATTTAATGTTCAACGATAGCCAGGTGACTCATCCGTTGAACATCTAATGTACAACGATAACACATCGACTCATCCGTTAAACATCTAATGTACAACGATAGCATATCGACTCATCTGTTGAACATCTAATGTACAACGATAGCTAGGTGACTCATCCGTTGAACATCTAATGTACAACGATACCATATCGACTCATCCGTTGAACATCTTATGTACAACGAAAGCATATCGACTCATTTGTTGAACATCTAATGTACAATGATAGTATATCGAATCATCTGGTAAACATCTAATGTACAACGATAACATATCGACTCATTAGTTGAACATCTAATGTATAACCATAGCATCTCGACTCATCCAGTAAACATTTAATGTACAACGATAGCATATCGACTCACCTGTTAAACATCTAATATACAACGATAGCGTATCGACTCATCCGTTGAACATCTAATGTACAACAATAGCCAGGTGACTCGCCCGTTGAACATCTAATGTACAACGATAACACATCGACTCATCCGTTGAACATCTAATGTACAACGATAGCATATCGACTCATCCGTTAAACATCTAATGTACAACGATAGCATATCGACTTATCAGGTAAACATCTAATGTACAACGATAACATATCGACTCATTAGTTGAACATCTAATGTATAACCATAGCATCTCGACTCATCCGGTAAACATCTAATGTACAACGATA
>BQNB010036044.1:36274-50421 GCA_026074375.1 Tanacetum coccineum | reverse complement strand
TAAGCGAAGAGAAAACACATGTTAGCACAGAAGACTGCCAAGATGTGATACATAGTGACAAAACAAAAAGTTACTGTTTCCATCCTAAAATAATTTTCGTACACAAAAGATACGCACCTTAAAACCCACTTAATAATTAGTGCTTATCTTTTTTACAAAATATATTAGTGTTACTCTTTATCGATTAATTAAATTTTTGTAACAAAAATTAATGAAGTAATTTAATCAACTTTTTATTTCATATTTAGTAGTGGACATTTAATATGAAATGTACAAATGTGAAAAATAGAATATGAACAAATAATTTAAGACGAGAAAAGTACTTTAGTTTAATATTGTGAAAAATGAAAGTATGTTGTGATTGCTTACAGTTTTAACATTAATGCAACCGTTAAGATAGTTATATACATAGACGTTAACCTGATTAACTAATACTGTATCATTACAATTATTTTATCGCTATCAATTATAAAAAGATGTAAGAACTAACTTAGTAACCGTACTAACTCGCCGTTCAAAACAAAAATTATAAAAAGATGTATTTACTGTTTAGCGAAATCAGTTAGAGCTGAAGTTTGTAAGAGGTGGGGTTAATGGTGAAACTTTTATCTTCTTATATCGCAAAACAGATATATCTTGGAGCTTATAATGTGGAATGACAAAAAAGGTTTTCAAACAAAAATTAACATTAATGACATGGGTAATGTTAAAACTAAAAGATAAATATTTGTAAGAAGCGTAAAAAAATTAAAAAAAACAAAACTTTTTAATAAATTCTCAAAATTTTCCCAAGATAGGGTACGTTGCTAGAAAAAAAAATTATGAAGAAAATTTTCTAAACGTGTACATTTTTATGCGAAAAAAAGGTTGCACACTAAAATTTTGATAAATCGACATTTTGTCCATCAAAAAATCATTTTTGCATCCAAATTCTTTTTAGTATATGTATTAAAGTATTATTGTGCATCAAAATATAATAATGTGAAAATTTGGTGCACCAATTTTTCTTTTGCATTAAAATTATGTTTTTTGTGCATTAAAAAACTGTATACGCTTTTATAGTATGGCTAATTATTTAAGAAAGGCAGCCTACATAGGATAGACTGTAGAAATGCATTAATATTAAAATTATGTTTTTTTTTGCATTAAAAAACTGTATACGCTTTTATAGTATGACTACTTATTCAAGAAAGGTTGCCTACGCAGGATAGACTGCAAAAAATGGTATCTTAATATTTAAATGGTATCCTAATATTTAAAAAACTGTATACGCTTTTATAGTATGGCTACTTATTCAAGAAAGGCTATGGAATGTGCTTTATGCTCAAATGGAAGTGATTCACATACTATGTCTTTCAGTGCTCATATTTAAATGATGTATGAGACAAAGCTAAAATGATGGCTCAGATTAGAAGTCTACGGAGTGTTTGGAAAGATATTTTGATGCTATTAACTGCTTTACCAAATAAGAGTAATATATAGATTGTGGTGAAAGAATTGGTATTTGCTGCCACTATCTACTTTATTTGGCAGGAACGAAACATAAGACAATTTCAAAGCAAGAAAAGGAAGTGAGAAGAATTATGAAAGATTATTGAAGATACTGTAAGGCAAAGCTGTGTAGTTTAAAAAGTTACTAATTCCAAAAACGTTAAAGATGTTTTTGAGCTCTAGGGAATTAAAAGAAGTATAAGGAACTAATAAGGGTTTTGATAGTTTGGCTACCAGTGAGTATCATAGAAAAAGGTGGCTTCCAGGTCTGTATGAAATGCTCTAATAATGTGAATTCTTATGGCCTTGTACCTTGATGATTGTTGAAACACCATTGATTTAACATATTGTTTATTTAGTGGTGCCTGGTGTGGCAACTAAATTCAATAATCTGCTCTGCTTCAAGTGGTTAATAGACAATTATCATAACGAAGGTTTCCATTACACATATGATCTCTTTGTAGTTTTTATGATGCCTAATAGATGCATGCTCTCTATTATTATATAGAGGAAGCAACAGTAAATTAGTTGACTAAATATCCTGAGGGAAATGTAGTCCAAGCTATTTGGGACATTAAATTACAGGAGAGATGTAGGCCTGCATATGATGATGCCAATCTATTTTAGAGGTGTATGACTTAATATGTGAGGATGTGGCTGCATTGAAAGGCATATTGCTGCTATCGTACACTGTAAATGTAATCATGTGTTGGATGAGTACCAACTGGTGGATGGTAGGTTTGAATGAAGGGATGAGGCCTCATATTGTTGGTCTTTCAGGTTGCTAATGTGAGCATGTAGCTACGTTAGTGACTTAGGTGATCAAACTATAAAGGAAATGTAGTCCTAGGTGAATTGATGATTGAATGACGATGAAGTAAGATAGTGTTGGTATTCTTCTTGTTATGCATTGTAAATGTAGTATATTGCATTATTGTTGTTTTCCATCTATGAACTTTCTGGTAGCTTTGGTATGTCTGCCCAAATAGGTCATATTGAGGTTGTATATATTCGTTTTGATAGTTAATAGAGTTAATTACTTAAATGGTCTCTCTGGTTTGTCAGGTTTTCACAAATGGTCCCTCGCCATATTTTTAGCGGGTCTCACCCTCGTTGTTTTGACCCATTACGGGTTTGGTCCCTCTGACTAACATTAGTTAGTTTTTTTTCGTTATCTAACGAACGTTTGCAATGAACATGTGCAATGTTAGTCCTTTACGTTTGCAACGTTAGTCCTTCATACTAACGGCCGTTTACACTTAACACAAAATTTGGTTTTTCTTATAATTTATTTTCTAATTAACTTTAAAATTTATACACGTTTTTATACACATTTTTTTATATACACATTTTTATACACATCTTTATACACACAATTTTACACACGTTTTTATACGCACATTTTTATATACACGTTTTTATACATGTTTTTATATACACGTTTTTATAAACACATTTGTATACACATTTTTATACACACGTTTTTATACACACATTTTTATACACATATTTTTATACACACATTTTTATATACACGTTTTTATACACACATTTTTATACACATTTTTATACACACATTTTTATCTGCACGTTTTTATACAAACTTTTTTATATACACATTTTTATACACGTTTTTATATACACATTTTTCTACACATTTTTATACACGCATTTTTATATACATCTTTACACACACAATTTTATACACACATTTTTAAATACACGTTTTTATACACAAAATTTTATATACACGTTTTTATACACATAATTCTATACATATTTTTATACACACATTTTTATATACACGTTTTTATACACACATTTTATATACACGTTTTTATGCACACATTTTTATACACATTTTTATATACACGTTTTTATACACACATTTTTATACACACATTTTTATATACACATTTTTATACACGTTTTATACACACATTTTTATCTACATATTTTTATACACACATTTTTAATACACATTTTTATATACACGTATTATACACACGATTTTATACACACATTTTTACACACATTTTTCTATACACGTTATTATACACACATTTTTATATACACACATTTTATTTACACACTTTTTTATATATACGTTTTTATACACACATTTTTATACACGTTTTTATACACACATTTTTACACACGATTTTATACACACATTTTTATATACAATTTTATACACTTTTTTATACACAAATTGTGTGTATAAAAATGTGTGCATATAAAAATGTGTGTATAAAAATGTGGTGTTGTTGTGTATATAAAAATATGTGTATAAAAACGTGTAGATAAAAATTTGTGTATAAAAACGAGTGTATAAAAATATGTATATAAAAACGTGTGTATAAAAATGTGTATATAAAAATGTGTATAAAATGTGTATATAAAAATGTGTATAAAAACGTGTATGTAAAAATGTGTATAAAAACGTGTGTATAAATTTATCTATAAAAATGTGTGTATAAAACGTGTATAAAAATATGTATAAACCGTGTATAAGAATGTGTGTATAAAAATTTGTATAAGTATGTGTATAAAAATGTGTGTATAAAAACGCGTATATAAAAATGTGTGTATAAGAATGTGTATATAGAAATATGTGTATAAAAACGTGTACATAAAAATGTGTACATAAAAATGTGTACATAAAAATGTGTATATAAAAACATGTATATAAAAATGTGTGTAAATATGTGTATATAAAAATGTGTTTATAAAAACATGTATATAAAAATGTGTATAAAATGTGTGTATAAAAACCTGTAAATAAAAATGTGTGTATAAAAACGTGTATATAAAAATGTGTGTATAAAAACGTGTGTATAAAATTGTGTGTATACAGATGTGTATAAAAATGTGTAAAAAATATATAAAAAATATGTATATAAAAACGTGTATAAAAATGTGGTTAAAAATGTGTATATAAAAATGTGTGTATAAAAACGTGTAAATGAAAATGTGTGTATAAAAATGTGTGTATAGAAACGTGTATATAAAAACGTGTGTATAAAAACGTGTAGATAAAAATATGTGTATAAAAAAGTGAATATAAAAATTTGTGTAAAAAAACGTTTATATAAAAAGAGAAATGCTAGATCTACAAATGTTTTCAAAAAACATGCACAAAATGACTTGTCATCTAATCGGTAGCATTCTTTATCTTCTTTTTAGATTCTCTTTCTTATATACATCAAATAATATACATGACATGTCATTGTGTGGATGTTTTTGTGTAAAAATTTTGTGGTTCTAGCATTCCTCATATAAAAATGTGTATAAAAACGTATATATAAAAATGTGTGTATAAAAACGTGTATATAAAAATGTGTGTATAAAGATGTGTATAAAAATGTGTAAATAAAAACGTGTATAAAATTGTGTATATAAAAACGTGTATAAAATTGTCTAAAAAACGTGTATAAATTTTATAGAAAAAAAATTATAAGAAAACCAATTTTTTTTAGTTAAGTATAAACGGCCGTTAGTATAAAGGACTAACGTTGCAAACGTAAAGGACTAACATTGCACAAGTTCATTGCAAATGTTCGTCAGATAATGAAAAAAACTAACGAATGTTAGTCAGAGGGACCAAACCCGTAACGGGTCGAAACCACAAGGAGAAGACCCGCTAAAGAAATCTGGCGAGGGACCATTTGTGAAAAACCCGACAAACCACAGGGACTATTTTAGTAATTATTGTAGTTAATATATGATTCACCAATTAAAAAATATTGTATAAAAACTCAAAATTAGATCAAATACACCAACATTCTCCATCTATTTATAATTTTTAAAGAATTAAAAAAAATAAAAATATTTTTAGTCTTATCATAGACATTTATATCAGGTGGTTATCACCCTTGCCTCTGGAGACAGAGGTCAATGGTTCGATCCTCACTCCTTGCAAGGCCGGAGGTCTTTTTTTCTACCTTTGGTAGAACCGGAAGCATCTTCTTTATCTTAGGTAGGGGTATGACTGTCTACATCTCAACATCTCCCATACACCGTGAAAGACGGTATTGAGACCCATAACCCGCAGAAAACGGTATTGGATGTTACCTTACCTTAGGTTTTTATAGACATTTATGTTTTTATTTAATCTATTCCCTTACTGGTATTAACTAGTACACTACAAGAAAAAAGGGATATAGTGACGAGAATTGAGTGACGACTTTTTCATTTGGTCACTATTTAGAGGAAAATAGTGACGAATATTATTTATGGTCATTTTTTTCGTCACCGGTATAAAGTCAGTGACGAAGCTTATAAGTGGTCATTATGTAGTCTCAAAAACTTACATGCTAGGTAATTTTGATCTAGAGTAGTGACGAGATATTTGGTCACTTTTTTACCCATTGCTAATTCTATAAAATATTAGGGTGCGTTTACTTGAGAGAAAACACCATTTGTAAAAAAAAAATTAGAGATCACGTTTAAATCCGTGTTTGAGACATAAACTTTCAAACACAATTTTCATTAATGTATAAATACGAAAGAAAAAAAACCTTTACCAAACATGTTAAAAAAGTAACTTATAAAAAAAACCAGGTTTTAACTGAAAGGGTTAGTTTCACCCGCCACTCTTTATCCATTATTTTTCCCCAACTTCTCATTTTCATTCCAAATAAACCAAACAGGCGATTTCCGGCGATCTTCTACCGAATGTTAACGGCGTCGGACCATCGTCACACCATCACCATCGCCGTCTTCTCTCCGTCACCGTCATCGCCGCCTATTTCGATACATCCATTTGGTTAATCTGTGATTCCCTTTTTATCATTATCAAATATCAATCATCTTTGTTATTGTAAAATAGAGTTTAACCTAATTTTAAAATTGATGTTTTATTGAACTATTTATTGCTATAGTTGTCAAATCAATGGATGAATTGGTATATTAGGCTAGATGTAACGGGATTGTTGTGCTCATTTATCATATAATTGCTAGTTTAGTTTTTTTTCATTTTCAGCATGAACACAAAGTGTTTGATAAAATGCCTTAATGAAAACATTAGTAGTTGACTGGATCAATGTGGTTATAGGTGGAATGAGGTCGGAATTTTGTTCGGATTTAACATCGTCGTTAAGTGATTGGGGATGGTTAACGGTTGTAGACATTGGTTTAGGTATTTAGTTTTATAGTCGCTTTTTAGTTATATTTTTGTTCAGTTACATATTCAAGTTATTTAGTTAAACTAGTTAAGAATGTTTATTAGGTGGCGGCAAACTTAGAGATACTACATATAGTATGTGGTTTTAAATAGATAGGTTATTCCCTTAAGAGGTAAACTTATCTCAAAGAGCCGCTTACATTAGCAAATTGTCCAAATTTAGAAGATAGTACATAAACTGTGTTATTTAGAAGATTGTCAACAAATGGAATTTATCATACAATCAAAACTAAATGAAATAGTTTATAGATATTTGTTATTTCACTTCACATTTGAGAATTAAACATTAAATTGTGTTATTTCACTTCACATTTGAACTTTTTCTTTAAGAAAATGAAGTAGGTGGTTTTATGCATTAAAGGTGCACTTTCGACGACCTTCCACCTGCCTTACTTAACATAAACATGTGGCAAGATGAGCCAATCATACAGGTCGTGTAAGGGGTCGAGATATCAAAACAGGTTAGGAGTCATCTCTTTTCTAACTCCCGCAAAACATGCATTAACGGTAACAAAGAAAAAGAAAGGTTAATCAGTGTTGAGGTCATTTATAATGAATGTTCCTAAACGGCCAATTTACAAACAGTTTAATAAGCAATACAAACAACCCTTATATTCCTGTATAAATGTATTATGTTGATGCTGTATGAGTACTGAATTTACGTAGTTGACGACATTTGAATGCTCACATCATTCACTCTAGGGTACTATCTAATGTTAAAGTCGACTGTATTTACAATAGATTATAGATTGAGCTCGACTCGGCTTGCTCATTTACACATTTAATCTTGGGCTGTTTATTGACTCCAATTAAGCTTGGTTTCAGCATCAAGAAGCAGTGGTATAGGACACAACAGATATATGTAATCGTTGCGATTTGTTACATTTATTATTTTATATTTAGTACAAAACCCTATTTAATTATCTGTTATTATATTATGTGTGAGCTGGAATTAGATGATAGAACGAAGCTATAATATGTGAGATGTACATAACTTTGTTTTTGTGGCGATGGTTAGGTTGCGATTAACATAAAAGAGTTATCGATAGCATAAAGTAGAGCCTGAAACAGTTATAAAAATGTTTTTTTTGGCCTTATAAACGAATCACTTAAAGTATGACGGACTTTGCCGAGTCCATTAGATTCATAACTGAAACACAGCTTATATGTGTGTATTTGATTACTTAGTACTCGCGCTTCTTAGTTGCATATTGGTTTAGGAGAAGAAACAAGTCTGTTTAACGAATACACCTATTTCGACCGAAACTATTTGGGGGTGATATTTCCACTTTTGATGCTATTCAATGCGATGGGGTCTTTAGTGTTGTATTCAGTGGCAAATAACAACAGTGTTTGGCTTGTGGTAGCTTTTTGTTTTTTCTCTCTTTTTATTGCAAAAGCAATTGTGACAATATCTTAACATAAACTGTGTTTCTCAGGGTATCATGGCGCATTAGAATACTAAGAGATGTTGAAGCTGAAGCTGATGGTTGGGAGCGTTCTGATTTCCCCATCATTTGTAAGTCCTAGAGTTAAGAATATGTACATTGTTATGTAGCCTCTCGTTAACCTCACATTTCCATGCTTTTTCTGATATATGCAGAATTAATATTGAAAAGTTATGATTTAAGGTTATACTCTTACTAACATACTTATAAATGTGTTGATACTCAAGTGTTTATATAGTTGTTGTATTTCTTATTAAAAATGCCTATGGTGCTTTTCTAGATGCTACTGACATGCAAGCTTGAAACTGGTTGATAAAGATTTTGTAAGCATAATAGTAAAAAAAAACTAGCTATTATGATGTGGTAACATTCGGGGCAGTTATCATATATAAGCTAAAGATACATGGTGTAAGATACATGATAAATATAACTCGAATCAACCCGTTCATCAGGTAATGGGTAGAAGTTGCCACTTCCTACTGGAAAGTCATTGCAATTTATCTAAAACCTATGTTATGTTGTAGGTACTTGTAACAAAGGCTTCTAGTAGGATGTTGTATGTTCTTTTCTCTGGTAAAAGATGGATCAAGAACAATGGTTCGGACTTTTATGTTGAATTTGGTGGACCCAAGAAGGCAATAAAGGTTCCACTCTATCTAATCTAATGAAAAATTATAGTTTACACGCAAGTTTCTTCCCTGTTCTGAACGACGGGAAGGGTACTGCTAAGGCCTTGTTAGATAAAATAGCAGCTGGAAATTAAAGCACAAGTCTTTTATGCACAGGTCAGTAAATTGCTCATGTTATTCTCCTTTATCCCACATATTTTGCTACTGTCACTTGGTAATTGAGACATTATTAAAGATGCATTCCCTGTGTTTTATTATAGTGATTCACGATGATTTCCCTAGCATAATATGAATTAAAGATGTTGTTCACCATTAGTATTTGGACTTCTGTTAATTGAAAGCGTTGGAAAATTAGTAGATAACCAAAAGGAAAGTCGCATACACAACAAACACACAACAAACTGCATTGTTAATTTGCTGATTACTAATACGTATCTTTGATTGTACTGCACTTTTTATTAAATTAAGTGTACTTTAGACGGTATGTTGTTTGAATAACTGTTAATTCGGTAACTTTGAGTTTCTTATAAATTTATATATGCTGTGGGTTGTATCAATAGTAGATAATGTCGTTTTGGCTTGCTTGAAATAATTAGTGCTGTTCATGGTGGCTGACTTGGTTTTAATTAATTGAAGATGCTTGAATATAAGTGGGACATGATAATTTGTTATAATTTGTGAATGCCACTAAACTTGTTACATCAAATGTAAACTTCTTTTGAGTTTTTCTTTTTGTTTAATGCTGATGTACACACAAGAAAACATTAGTAACCCATTGGAACTCCATTTGAGTTTTTCTTTTGGTTTTGCAGGATTGCAGTAACAGAACTTGGTGCGCTTTCCACGAAGTCTTCAGGAACAGCACTTTGCAAAGCATTCATTCAGGAACAGCAACTCGGACCTAATTAAGGTCATCACATGCATAAAAAAATACTAGCAATATTCAATCAACATTATTGGCATGCAATCGAATTTTATTTAGGTCATGTGATCTTTACTACTAAGTAATTCTACAGCTCAATAATGTAGAGGACTAAGAATGTATTCCTAATATTGAAATGTGGTTTCAGGTGTTTGTGGACCACCCTAGCTATCATCGTCCTGGAAATCCATATGGTGATATTTATGGCGCATTTGGAGATAACAAGGTACTATTTGAGGAAGTTAAGTATGATATGCTGCCATGCTGACATAACTAATTACGTATCTTTTTATTAACAATAATTGATATTTCTACCTTTGTTTGATTAAGCAGTGTATGCGATCAACTTTTTAACATCTGTTTGGTTTGTTTATCCTACATTGTACTTCGTATTTCTATAATCCATAAAGAACTTGTATGCTCACTTGTGTGTTCGTTTTAAAATAATGAATTTCATTTGGTTTTTTGTATTAGCCTATTGGCAGCAAAGTATCGTCCACATAGAATCTATAAGGATGCTCGGAGTATCGCTGTAATCAGGTAGGATTCTTTTAATTATATATAACTCTCTCGGGTTTATTAACTGTTGTTTAAGATAGACCAAAACGAAATATGCATCTTGCATTATTGAAAGTCTCATTCAAGATAGTTGATTTGCAAGTTTTTGCATGACTTTATACTTAGGAAACTGCAAATAAGTATGAGACTTGTTTAAATCCGATTAACTGTTGTAGGCATTGAGAGTTGATAAGGACATACAGGGATCACAAGACCACTCGGGAAGGATTGATGAGGAGAGGAATGGAGAGAGCATGTTATGGCCTGAGGTTGCTGGAAAAGGTAGCGTTTTTGAGATTCATGATACAAGCAGGCGTGTTTGTATTTGATAGGTTATTGTCTAGGTTTGTCGTCGAGTTTACTCTATACTAAGTGGTCTTGTGAAAAAATGTTGTTTTTGAATGAAGTTTATATGTTAGATTTATATTTGTATTGCTACAGATTTTCAGATTTTAGTTTTTGATGCAGTAAAAATGAACATCCTAATTTTTTTTGTTATATGTTCATAAATAGTGACCACTTTTTTGGTCTATAATGCTACGCTCTGTGACGACTTTCTCGTCACTATTAGTAAATAAAGTGACGATATTTTCATCACTTCCGTCAATGTGACGAAATATGTCGTCACCAAGAGGGGTAAAAAGTGACCATTATTGTCGTCACTTCCGTCATTGTGACGAAATATTTCGTCACCAAGAGGGGTAAAAAGTGACCATCATTGTCGTCACCGATTAGTGACAAAAAAATTTGGTCTCTAATTTATTTGTGACGGAGCTATAGTGACGACCAGGAATTTTGTCACTGAACGACTCTGTGACCAACTTTTACACTGTTTGTGACGAAACTCATTTCGTCACTAAAGACCAATTTTCTTGTAGTGGTATTTCAAAAGCTTCCGCATGCACTCTTTACAAACTACTTGACTATCATCGCCTTGGTAATTAATTGTTAAGTCCTATATCTTTGATCTTTATAAAACAACTATGTGTAACTAGTATTTTTGTTTGAATTTAAATAAGTTGTAGAAACTAGAGAACAACAAATAAATCGATAAAAGAGGAGAAAGGGAACAAAAAGAAGGAATGAATGCACGTGGAGTGTAGTGTTTTGAGACCGTAATACTTCGGATCTGATGCCATTTTTTAATACTAATATAATATCGAGATCGCGGCAGCTAGAAAGAGAGAATGTTACTTTGCCTCTTCATCAAACCAAGAAACTTTTATTTTCTTTATTCTTGGATTAACTTGTACTAATCTTATATCTAACTATAATTAGAATGTGATGTAAGCTCAAAACTACAATATTTTATGTACTAAGTCAAATTTTTTTTTTGGAACGAATTTACTAAGTCAATTTAGCTACACAGGATATTCTCATTGCTCATATAAACTTATGAAAGAGTAGTGCTATTATAATTATTGACATAACACCTAAGGCATTCGGGTGGTATGAATTGGCGGAGATAGGAGTGGGGCGTGGTGGTCACGTGCTCATTTAGCGAAAAAAAATTGCAGTGTAAATTTTTTTAAAATATATGCTTATTTTTGTAATTTGTCCTCTTAACAAATTGATTTGTAATGTAGTTTTTATAAATTGTCAAAGTTTGTCTTATCGATCATAATTTTCTGGTTCCCTTGGTGGTATGTGAATGTAAACGGGAGGTTGTATGTGTGAGTCCCGGTCAAGATGTTTGTAAAATATCGCGAGATAGATGGTTATAGACGGTGCGAAAAGTTACCATTTTAATAAAAGTAATAACAATAGTTATAATGGAACCAACTTACTACCATTGTGCAATGAACTCAAGCTACCCATCTAAATCAAACTATGTATTGCACATCTCTATCATCACCTTCAGGTCAATCACTTAAAGGGAACAAGTGGAATGAAGATTTATATGACGGGACACAATGTTGTGATATTTTTATTATTCAATGGTCGGCGTCTTGACGATGTTGAAAGATGAATCAAGTAAAGTGACAAGAAGATTTCATTGATTTATTAGGTGATGGTGATACCCGATCACTCATGAAACCAACACCCGTGTGAAAAAAAAAATCCAATCTTAATAAAAAAATGTATACAAAAAGCCACATGTAGACGATTGCGGAAGTATAGCGGCAAATTGTATCAAAGTGTTCCGGATTGAGTGTCCAAAAATTGTCTAACTAACTTGGACATTTTTTCATGAGATGATTATTCCTTCGATCAATAAGTTGTTGGTTCAAGTCACGTAGAAAATGAAAGTAAGATTGTTGTTTGGAGTGCAGTGGACTTATTCGTTAAGTTATAGGCACATCATGTCAGGTTTTACCCTATAACATTTATATAACACAAAACCTCAAAAACACCTTCTCTAACTATAACATGTTATAGATACATGTCGATATCAGTTTTAAAAAGAAAAAAGAAAAAAAAGAACTCACCCACTCAACTTTTACACAAAAGAAAAAGAGAAAAGACAAATCAGATAACATATGTTACCAGCATAACAAAATGGCTTATAACACCACCAACGGTGCAGTTGGCGATGTTATTGGCCTCAAAAATACCCTATAACAGGATTTATTACATATGCACTGAGACCTCTAATTGGATGAATATGTACATTTTGTAGGTGTATGTGTGAGTTTAATCTTTTTAGGGAAAAGAGAACCAGTTTCTAAATAAAGATATTCCTTAAAAATTGAATAGATGGTTTTGATTGTAAAATTTTAATTTAACACACAAAGAAGCACATTTTTCCCGCATATTCGACTAGGTATACCTACCAATTAATATAGATCAATCATTGATCAAAGTGTGTCACATATCGACTTATATCTAAACAGCTTAACATCAAAATAATATTATCTTGTGGGCCAAATCAGTTAGCATGTGGTCTACATACTCATATATCCACATCTAAAGAAAATTATTAAGTTTGTAATACAAGCATACATATGCATGTGGGGTTTAAGATCCACATGGGGATCCCCGGGTTTGGGTTATGGGCTTGCCGGGCATATCCTCTACAACTATGCTACTACTTCCATATTTTCATTTGGATGTTCTATGATATAAAGATTACAATTTTTTAAGAAAAATGATTTAAGTTTAACATGATATCCAATCCTCGAAAAGTAACGTTTGTTAAGATAAAACAAAACTAATCTCATATGAAAACTTGCCAGGTTTCATTGCTTTATAAGTTTTGAGCAGCGAATTCAGCAATTCTAATATGAATGTGCACTACTATGCTAAGCACTAATAAAGACCGAACAAATTACGTGTATGTAACTCAACTAAGTTTCGAGAACAAGCCAACGAGCTTAGCAAAAAAAAGGGAAAGATAGCATTATATGGTTAACATCTAACTTGGAAATGAATCATGGTAGTTGTAAACTCATGACTCTCATATATTATTGAACTGAGTGTTGATGTCTCACTATAAGCTAATCGAAGATACAATTCCCCGTGCATTTGTTTTGTTTAACATAGCTTGCGATAGGAATAACTTATCACTTGATGATCCCAAGGGTACCATGGGATCATTTAACTATTAGATTTAACAACATTATACTAATCTATAATAGCTAGCCTAGTGAGTAAACTAATATTTTAGAAACTTTGCTAAAAAATATTGAATCTTTTGGTCCTTCAAAGTAGTGAAGATAAAATCTTTTGGACATGTTCTTTAAGATTTGGAATATAATGCTAAACAAGTGAAAAAAAATAAGCTCTCGTGGATACACCATTGTCCTGTAGTGATATACCCAATGTTACAAAAATGGTAGCAAATAATGTTAACATCTTCAGTGTATCTTGAACAGATTTTGCTATTTTATATGCAATTTTTTTTTTGAACGGCAAATGGAATTTTATTAAAAAAGGGCTAGAAAGAAACTAGCAGACGATATACACGCAAAAAC
>BQNB010036044.1:0-35682 GCA_026074375.1 Tanacetum coccineum | reverse complement strand
TTGATAAAAAAATGAGTGGCTAGGATTGGTTCATTGGGTCTATGACAAATGTTGGGTCTATATTGATCTTAACTCGTATCAGAGAATAAATGTTAGTCAAAGTAATTATGTTAGTCAAAATTGTTAGTCAAAGTTATTTATGTTAGTCAAAGTTATTCATGTTAGACAATGTAAACCCCGTGAGGCATAACTTTTATTGATCAATTATTTATAGCTTATAATAGAGAACAAACCCTAACGGACCCTAAACCTACAAACCGGGCTTGGGCCTATTACTTTGACTAACAATAATTTCTTTGACTAACAACTTTGACTATGATTAATTACTTTGACTAACATTTATCATCTAATAATCGCTAGTGTCTTTTTCATTAAACAAAATCCTATTTTCAAAAAGTTATAGAAATATGATCGATTGTTAAATACTAGCTTATATATAACACACTCATTAACAACAAGATGACATCTACAACATTCAATTGAAAACCAAAAGACAAATATTAGGAATGGTTTGCTATGTTAGCGGGTTAAATTTATGGTATTCAGCCATAAATTGCTTGTCATGTCAGTTTGAACTCAACACGAACATGCGAACAGGATTAGTGGTGCTGACATGTTATGACCTGGGCACTTTTTGTTGGGTTTTACAATTTAATTAATTATATTAATTAACACGAGTACGCAGCGGAATAAAGATAACATGTAGAATACAATAATTAACAAGATAGAAAACATGTACCTTTTAGCACGAAACGATACACCGTTTAAAGGTAACCGTAAACACCGTCTTCTATATACACGTGTGTATAACGTCACACGCGAAACCACCAAGAATCAAAGGCATGATTCCTCTAAGCTTCCACACATAATACGTTCTTAACAAACAATGAAGTATGCTAGTACTAATAGTGTATTAGCAAACGATCACCAAATCTTGACAGTTCAAGCAAACCGAATAACCCTTGTTCTTAAAATCAAAACCACTAGCAAACAAAACCTTTTTGTGGGTTTAATAATAGATCGAACAAAAGGAGGAAGAAAACAAAAAAACCCCTTGGCCTTTTGTTTCTGTCGAGCAAGAATAAAACTACAGGAATGACTTGTATATTTTGGTTTCAAGTTATGCCATGAATTAAAAGCCCAACCATGCATATATAGCCATTAAATTTTCCTAATCCTATTAGGATTAGTATTCTTTGTCGACTAGGAGAAAGGAAAGTCCAACCGCACCCTTCCAATCTTCGGTTTTATAAATTTAGTCCCTTAACTCTTTTATTGACTAATATTTAATATTTGTTATCATATAACGATCGTTTGCTAAACACACTATTTAAACATTGTTTACGTATAACCTGTGCGTCCCCTTAGGCTCGTATAATTTCTGGACATATACTTTAATATAATGGACATATTCCAACAGCTCCCACTTGGACATGTATAAAAGTATAATAACATTGGTAAGCTTCTAGCAACACGCCAATGCTCCCTGATAATTTAAGTATGGTTTCACAGGGCATGAACAAATGATTTATAAATTTACAATCCTTTTGTTTCCGATACTGTTGTTAAATTGGATATGGATCAATGTCATTCCATATTTAACGATTCTGTTTCTCATATATGAAGTGATCAAGATTACTGAAAATCAATGAGACACATCTTCTTGAGTTTTCAGGTACGGCCATACACACATCTGATTATTTCTATGAAGGGCCTAGTGGTATCTTCTTCAACAATTTGAATGAACAAATTCTATATTTGACTACAAGTGTCCAGTCATCATGTGGCATAAACCGTTCTGACATAGCCCTTATTAGTTACCTAAGATTCATCATAGATCGCACCATATCTAGTAAAGTACGGTTTCTCCTCTCAGACACCCCATTATGTTGTGGTGTGTATGGAGGAGTAAGCTATTGAACAATTCCGTTAGCTTTTAGATAATCTTTAAACTCTTGGCTAATGTATTCGCCACCACGATCTGATCGTATTGCCTTAATGGTCTTCCCGAGTTGATTTTCAACTTCATTTTTAAACACTTTGAAGACCTCATGTTTATGTTTAAGAAGATAAACATAACCATAACGACTATAATCATCTGTGAATGTAATGAAGTAGCTAGCACCTTGTCTTGACACATGTCTAAGTAGACCACATACGTCAGTATGTATTATTCCAAGAAGATCTTTTGCCCTTTCGTTACTATGAGGAAAAGGTTTCTTTGTCATCTTGCCAGATAAACAAGATACACATTGATCAAATGACTCATCATCTGTTGATTTTAAAAGCCCTTCTTGTTGTAGCTTTTCAATGCATTTCTTATTTATATGAGCAAGATGGCAGTGCCATAGATAATTAGAGTCTAAGTAATGCTTGACTCTTTTAGTGCTAACATTTAAATAGAATTATCATTTGGTACAAGATCATGCAAATCAATTTCATAAATACCATTACTGGGAATAGCATTAAAATAAACAACATTGTTCTTAGAAACTGAATTTCCAAAATCTGTAAAAACACTAGACAAATCCATTTTCTACCAAACGATAAACTGAAACAACAGCTCTAGTTATAGAAGGTCCATAATGGCAATTGTCTAAACAAATCACAAGGCCATTAGGTTTAGGACAATTCCTCTTACAATGACCCACCTCCTTGCAGTGGTGGCTGGTGTTATCCTTAGTTGGGTGCTCTTTAGCATAAGGTTTAGGGTTTTTAGGCTTAGGAATAAAAACTTGTTTATCATTTCTCTTGCCATTAGCTTACCCTTACCTTTAGCTTTAAGCGATTTCTAATTGGATTTCTGAATTTTACCACCTTTAATCATCATTACTTGTGGTGTTTCAGCCTTTTTAGGTAAACCCTTTTCATACTCAATGAGCATAAATTGTAATTCACCAACTGTCTTCCCCATGTTATGCTTTTTGTAGTGAGGGCATTCAAGATTAAACCAACACTAAGCTTTTGTAGGAGCACATAACCAAGACATTCCAGTTTCACATAATTCTTCATCTAATGACATATGTGCCAACTGGTTTTCCCTCATCCTGTTTGCAAGCATGGAAAGTTTGGATCAGGTCAAACCACTCCACTCCAGCTTGTTTCTCAAACATGGATTTAAGCTCCTAAAGCATTTCATAATGTGAGGAATTTTTGAATTTGTCTTTAAAGTTCAAGAGTCATACTTTCGAGCATAAGACAAGCTACCTCATTATGAATCATATACCGAATTCCACTACGCAAGTACTCAGAATCGGTAGGTGGAGCAGGGGAAATCGGATGTTCAATGACAAACAATTTTCTTTCAACTCTCAAGACCATCTTAAGTTGACGAAACCAGTCATTGAAATTGTTTCCAGAAATTTTAAACATCGACCTGAAAGCCGAATGGTTTATGTTTTTAGACAGGTAGTGCCATTTATAAAACATGGTAAAGTTCAAGAATTAGTATTTTCGATAATACTCCTTGAAGAAAATTAACTACCCACGTTAATTTCCTAAGGTTAGGACCCAACTTGACATACCCCCACCACATCAGTTGATCTGCTAGTGATGGTGTATTCAAAAGGTAATCAACGATTGATAATTCACAACTTTTGAAATTCCTAAACCATATGGGACTTACTTTATTACAATAATATCTAGTAAGCATGTTTCATCCCATCTATGCCACGTGTTAACAGGTCTAACCACAACAACGCTAAGTCGTCCAATTTTAAAACAGTAATTATGTAACACTCACCGTCTCACGGAAAAGCGTATAATTACCTTGTGATTGCAAATCTACATGCGTCTCACGCATAGGTAAAGAGCAGTCTACAAGTGTCTTTAAACCGCCCACCGGGGCATTTAAAATTAATCACGAAACCCTAATTTGTCCAATTTAATTTCTTGTAATTAAAGATTCTACACGATGGCTCGTGATGCCACTGTTGGGTTTTATAACCTAATTAACAATTAATTAACACGAGTACGCAGCGGAATAAATGATCACGTGTAGAACACAATAATTAACAAGATAGAAAACATGTACCTTTTAGCACGAAACGATACACCGTTTAAAGGTAACCGTAAACACCGTCTTCTATATACGCGTGTGTATAATACCACGCGAAACCACAAGAATCAAAGTATGATTCCTCTAAGCTTCCACACACTATACGTTCTTAGCAAACGACGAGGTATGCTAGTACTAGTAGTGTATAACAAACGATCTTTATTCGTCTCTTGAATCTATCAACTTACGACCAATAATTACCAAAAGTGATAATTGAATAACCAAACAAAACTAAAAGTGTTTGTTTAGTTTTTTTTTTTGATTTGCGAAGTCACAACCAAAAGAACCAAAACTTTTGTAACCGGTTGAAAGAAGAAAAGCACTAGTCGACTTTTAGGTTTTTAGTTTTTTTCAAGTTATGAATAATGAAAACATAAACCATATATATATATAGTTTATACCCTAATCCTTGTGGGATTCGACTTCTTGCCAACTAAGGATACAAAATAAAAGAACCAACCCTTTAAGTCGGTTTTTATAAATAATTAGTCCCCCACACGTTCAACCTTAAACTATTAACTATTATTAATACTCTTTAACTTTAATGATCCGGTGTTATACATTTAATGATATTACATTAATATATTTACTCGTCATTTAACATATAAACGTGTGCGTCCCCTTAGGCTCGATAATATTTTCGGACATATATTAATCATATATGGTCATAATCCAACAGCTCCCACTTGGACATGTATGAATAATATAATAACATTGGTAAGCGTCTAGCAACACGCCAATGCTCCCAAACAATTTTTCGAGTGTGTTTCCACAGGGCAAGAACAATGATTTATGAATATACAATCTTTGTTTCCGATACCGTTGTTAAATTGGATATGGGATAACAATGTCAATCCGTGTATTTTAACGATTCTGTTTCTCATATATGAAGTAACCAAGATTACTGAAAATCAATGAGACATATCTACTTGAGTTTTCAGGTACGGCCATACACACATCTGATTATTTCTATGAGGGGCCCAGTGGTATCTTCTTCAACAATTTAAAGGAAAAAATTCTATATTGACTACAAGTGTCCATCGATCAAGTGGCATAAAACCATTCTGACATAGCCCTATATTAGTTACCTTATTCGGACAACTTAAACTATATCAAGAAGGAATATCCACATATGCTAAACCCACTTGCATCTCAAGTCTAAGGATTATGTAAATAAAAGTCACGACAAGAGTCACTGAAGATGTTCGATCCTAAAGTGATTCTTGTGGCTGGAAATCCAATAGTCATCTTATGAAAATCATGTGAGATTGGTGGACTCGATCCTTAATATCTTCATATCACCAATCACTCAAAATGTCATATTTAACAATATACCCATAGTCGTTAATCGACAACGGATTAATTTTAGAATATACATTTTATATATCATGGAGTTAAACATGCAAATATAGGAACAATTTATAATAAAAATAACAAAATACCAAGTATCATTATCATAAAATAAAAGTTGTTTAAACATCCCTTATCCAAATACTAAAAACACAGATCTACATGAACAACTACAGGACGAAGCCCATCGCCCCCTGCATGTTTGAGTAAGCTTCCCATTTGATAAAGCCATAGAAAAGGATCCGCTAGATGTTATCTGTGATAACTTTAAGAATCCTTATATCGCCCAGATCAACACACCGCGAACATAAATGAACGACTTTGATAGTATCAGGTCGCCATCTGAACTCCGATTCATTAGCATAATGAACTGCAGCTGAATTGTCGCAGTACATATTAATAGGTTCATTTATCGTTGGTACTATACCAAGCCCTGAGATAATTTCCTAATCCAAACAGCTTCCATAGCAGCTCAACGCAGCTATGTATTCAGATTCGTTAGCAGACATTGCAGTGGTACTTGCATGTAGCTCTTCCAAACCTCTGCCGCCACATTAAAACGAAAACAAACCCTGTCTGAGAAAAAAAACCATAGTGTTCATCTCTATCAGTCTCGAAATCCATAATCGCAATAGCAATACAACATCAAAGTTCTGTGCCAAGGATTTCCACCATAAAACCACGAACATATCATAGTATTTTCTTAAATACTTAAGAATGTTTTTCACAGCAGTCCAGTGAGGTTCACCTGGATTATGTTGAAATCGGCTTGTCATATTTTGCGCGAACGCAACATCAGGTCTAGTGCATCTAACCGCATACATGATGGATCCTACAGCCGAAGCATAAGGTACATTTTTCATGCGATTTACCTCTTTAGGCGTTTGAGCACCTTGTGATTTGTTCAAGTCAAGTCTTTCTTGCATGGGGATATGACCACGTTTGGAATTATCCATTTTGTATCTCTTTAAGATCTTATCCATGTAAGCATTTTGACAAAGTCCAATTAATCGCTTCGATCTATCTCTATAGATTTTGATTCCAAGAATAAATGCTGCTTCCCCCAAATCCTTCATGGCGAAACACTTTCCAAGATAATCCTTTACACTTTGTAAACTTGGAATGTGATTTCCCATGATGATTATGTCATCAACATACAAGATGAGGAATGTAACATTACTCCCACTAGCCTTTTGATATACACATGGCTCATCAAGATTTTGAGCAAATCCAAACCTTTTGATTTCCTCATCAAATCTTTTATTCCAGCTTCTTGATGCTTGCTTAAGACCATAAATGGATCTTTGAAGCTTGCATACTTTCCTGGGATGATTAGGATCAACAAAACCTTCAGGTTGCACCATATAGATGTCTTCATCAAGGTAACCATTTAAGAAGGCTGTTTTAACATCCATTTGCCATATCTCATAATCATAGTATGCTGCTATAGATATGAGAATTCTAATAGCTCTAATGTCAGCGACAGGTGAGAACGTTTCTTCATAATCAACCCCGTAGAGTTTGTAACATTGCTACAAGACGAGCTTTATAGATATGTACAATACTATCCATGTCAGTCTTTTTCTTAAAAAGACTACCTGCTCCTTAACTGTCTTGACTTCCAGGAGGAAGACGACAGACCCATACCATATTGTCCATCATGGATTGTATTTCCGCATTCATAGCTTCGATCTACTTATTAGATTCAGAATCCAACATTGCGGCTTTATAGCTAGTGGGTTCATTAAGATCGCCTAGACTATACTCCTTCGCCTCTACATTTAGACATCACGGTTTGGAGTCGATGTGTCCTTCGGACCTACGAACAGAATCACTTCCTCATGTGTGTTTCAAAACCATCCACCTCTTGATGAATGTTGCTCGGGTAATTTCAGAAGCGTTGTAACCTTCTCATCTTTGAATATACTTCAAGATCTACACGCCCTCCCACTGATTTTCTTGACTTATGAACTTGCACATAGAATCAGCATACCTTGCAACAACTATTTTGTTTTCAGGTGGGAAGTAGAAATAGTAACCAATCGTTACCTTTGAGTTAACCTATGAAAGATACACTTAACAGATCTTTGTTCGAGTTTAGTCAGCGTATCTCTCTCACAAGAGACTCACATCCCCGAGACCTTTAAGATAAGACAAATAGGAACTTTTCCGTACCACAGTTCCTATGTGTTTTGTCAACCTTCTTAGTTGGAACCATATTGAGAATGTGTGGTGCAACTTTAGAGCATATCCCAAAAGGATAAGGCAAGAGGTGGTAAAGATTCATCATAGATTGCACCATATCTAGTAAAGTACGGTTTTTCTCCTCCTCAGACACTCCATTATGTTGTGTGGTGTATGGAGGAGTAAGTTATGAACAATTCCCTATCTTTTAAATAATCTTTAAACTCTTGCTTATGTATTCCGCCACCCCGATCTGATCATATTGCCTTAATGGTCTTCCCGATTAGATTCCACTTCATTTTTAAACACTTTGAAACGTTCAAAGACCTCATGTTTTTATGATTTAAGAAGATAAACAAATAACCATAAACTACTATAATCATCAGTGAATGTAAATGAAAGTAACTAGCACCTTGTCTTAACACATGTCTAAGTGGACCACATACGTCAGTATCTATTATTCCAAGAAGATCTTTTGCCCTTTCGTTACTATAAGGAAAAAGTTTCTTTGTCATCTGCCAGATAAACAAGATTCACATTTATCAAAAGATTCATCATCCGTTGATTTTAACAACCCATCTTGTTTCAGTTGTTTAATAAGTTTCTTGTTTATATGAGCAAGATGACAGTGCCATAGATAAGTTAGTCCAAATATCTTGACCTTTATTGCTAACATTATAAATAGAATTAAACATTTGTACAAGATCATGCATATCAATATTCCATAAAAACCATTACGAGGAACATCATTAAAATAAAGAACACCATTCTTTGAACTGAAAATTCCACAATCCGTAAAACATTGAACAATCGCATTAGTCAACCAAACGAGAAATGAAACTACACAGTCTAGATATAGAGGTGCATAATGACAATTACTAAACAAATCACAAGGCATTAGGTAAAACTAAGTCATAACATCCGATTCTTCTACTTGTGCACGAACACCATTGCCCACGTACAAGTAAAGAGCTCCTTGTTTCAGCTTCCTTTCAATCCTAAATCCCTGTTTTGTAATACATATGTTAGTACCACAACCAGTGTCATACACCCAGGAGTTATTATTAGGAAAAGAAAATAATTCTATTGTGAAGATACCCGAAGAACTGGCAGAGCCAACTTGCTTCCTCTTCTTCTGCAACTCAGCAAGATACACAGGACAATTCCTTTTCCAATGTCCTACCTCCTTACAGTGGTGGCAGGCATCATCCTTAGCTGGGCGCTCCTTAGCAGTAGGCTTAGGGTTGTTGGGCTTGGGGATATAAACCTTCTTATCCTTTCCCTTGCCATTACCCTTATTCTTGCCTTTTGCATTAAGCGATTTTTTATTGGCCTTCTGGATTTTACCACTTTTAATCATCATTACTTGTGGTGTTTCAGCCTTCTTAGGTAAACCCTTCTCATACTCAATAAGCATAGCATGAATTTCACCAATTGTCTTCCCCATGTTATGCATATTGTAATTTCTTACAAATCCCACAAAATCTTTAGTAAGGCCATTAAGGATTAAGCCTACTGAGATATCCTGTGGTAGCATATAACCAAGACGTTCCAGTTGCTCCACATATCCTTTCATCTTAAGGACATAGTCAGCAACTGATTTACCCTCCTCTTGTTTGCAAGCATGGAAAGATTGGATTAAGTCAAACTTCTCCACTCCAGCTTGTTTCTCAAACATAGATCTAAGCTCCTGAATCATGTCATATGGATAGTGCAATTCAAATTGTCTATGTAGTTCAGGGGTCATACTCCCAAGCATAAGACAAGCAATTTCAGTATGAGCATCATATAGAGCTTCCACTGAGCCACAATGTTAGGTTCAGCACCAGCCTCAGGAAAGGAGTAAAGGCTGTTCAAAGACATGCATTTTCTCCTCGACTCCAAGTCTAACTTAAGTCAGCAAACCAGTCATTGAAGTTATTACCAGAAAGTTTTTCTTTTTCAAACATCGACCTGAAAGCCGAATGGTTTATGTTTTGAACAGGTAGTGCCATCTACAAAAACATAAAAGTTCAAGAATTAGTATTTTCGATAATACTCCTTGAAGAAAATTAATTACCCATGTTTAGTTAAATAAACAATTAATTTCCTAAGGTTAGGACCCAACTTGACATACCCCCACCACATCAGTTGATCTGCTAGTGATGGTGTATTCAAAAGGTAATCAACGATTGATAATTCACAACTTTTGCAATTCCTAAACCATATGGGACTTACTTTATTACAATAATATCTAGTAAGCATGTTTCATCCCATCTATGCCACGTGTTAACAGGTCTAACCACAACAACGCCAAGTCGTCCAATTTTAAAACAGTAATTATGTAACACTCACCGTCTCACGGAAAAGCGTATAATTACCTTGTGATTGCAAATCTACATGCGTCTCACGCATAGGTAAAGAGCAGTCTACAAGTGTCTTTATAAATTGGATGGCAAAAACTTAGTTGAAAAAGGGTATTTTATTTGACGTGTCAAATATGTACGAAGAAGCATGCATACATCTTCGTTACATTTATTTTAATAAAAACTTTTACTCAATTAAGTTATTATTACGGTGTCACCTATTATCATCGTATCTTATACATAAATAGTGAGACCTTAAAATTGACGATTCAACGTATCTTTAAATTTAAAGATTTGCTTTTTATCGCGGGAAAAGATTAAAGAATGATTAAAAATCATTCAAACCCTAGACCATTCGCGACTTCCTACATAGTATACAAGGTAAGGAAACTACAACGTAGTCAGGTATTATTAAGGTAATTGTTATCTACAAGACCGAAGTCTTGATGAGTCTCCCCGAACCTTATCCTTGCAACTATATAGTACTTTTGCAAATTACGTCATTGATAAAAATTAAAACTTTAATTTAAAGAATACATTACAAACTATATATTGCTAGTCTAGTCATGGAAGATTTTATATCGGATGTAAGCCGAATCCACTTTTGACTTTTTGCAATAGATAGTTCATAATAAATCTTATTTCGATAATCATTAGTCATGTTTATTTTTGTTTTCAGAAAAACTCTTTTATTTTCTCACAAGTCAAGAACTTAAAATAAAACAAATAAACATCAACTAAACTAAATAACATTTATTTAAACACACTTAACAATTAAGGCATGCAAACATTAAATATGATCCTAATTATCTAATAATAAAACATGCATTTATTCATATAAGGCTCCTTCGTCCTATAAACTCCGGCCACATACATCGAAACAATCGATTGCGTAAGCCTTATATAAATAAATACCACATAGCACATAAAACTTTTTAACTATTTTTAGGCCCCATTGATTCACTAATAAGGGTCTTCCCGAATTCATGAACGCGGATCATACCCGCTTAATTTCCAAATACTTCTATTGTCTGCTCATGGCCTTTAAATCTCGTAGTAACGCGGATCATACCCGCTTAATTTCCAAATCCCTAATATCAATCCATGATAAATTTGCATGATTTTATCATGGATCCTTATTAACAATTAACAAAAACTTAAAACAATTAACAATTAATATATCAAGTTTTTATATAAATTGCATACAACCTAAATCTCGTCTAATTAATTTTATTAACCTTCAAGATCAAATCTTTTTAACAAAAAAACCCGCCCAACGGGGCATTAAAATTAATTATGAAACTCTAATTTTGTCCAACTTAATTTCTTGTAATTAAGATTCTACACGATGGCTCGTGATGCCACTGTTGGGTTTTAAGATCTAATTAACCAATTAATAAACACGAGTACGCAGCGGAATAAATGATCACGTGTAGAACACAATAATTAACAAGATAGAAAACATGTACCTTTTAGCACGAAACGATACACCGTTTAAAGGTAACCGTAAACACCGTCTTCTATATACGCGTGTGTATAATACAACGCGTAACCACTAGAATCAAAGGTATAATTCCTCTAAGCTTCCACACACTATACGTTCTTAGCAAACGACGAGGTATGCTAGTACTAGTAGTGTATAACAAACGATCTTTATTCGTCTCTTGAATCTATCAACTTACGAACAAGAAATCACCAAAAGCGATAATCGAATAACCAAACAAAACTAAAAGTGTTTGTTGGTGTTGTCGATTGGTGGCAGTAAACCAAAGATTCCAAAACAACTTTGAAGTTGGTCAACAAAGAAGAAAAGGAATAGTCGATCCTTTTTTAGGTTATTTGTTTTTCAAGTTATATATTGACTAATGAAAACATAAACCATATATATACACTTTATATCCTAATCCTTGTGGGATTCTATTTCTTGCCTACTAAGGATACAAAATAAAAGAACCAACCCTTTAAACTTCGGTTTATAAATAATTAGTCCCTCACGTTTAACCATTAAACGTTTAACTAATTATTTAATACTCGTTAACTTTTAACGATCGTTTGTTATACATTTAATATATTAACATTTAATAAGTTTTCTCGTCAAGTTAAACATATAAACGTGTGCGTCCCCCTTAGGCGCAGAGATTATTTTCGGAATATAGTAATCATTTTATGGTCATACTCCAACAGCTCCCTCTTGGACTATGTGATGAATAACTATAATAACCATTGGTAAGCGGTCTAGCAACACGCCAATGCTCCAAAAACATCCGAGTGTCGGTTTCACAGGAAATGAAACAAATGATTTATGGAATTTACAATACCCTTTGTTTCTGTTACCGTTGTTTAATTGGATATGGAATCATGTCTTCATATTTAACGATTTTGTTTCTCATATATGAAGTAATCAAGACTACTGAAAATCTATGAGATCATGATTTCTTGAGTTTTGGTCCGGCCATAGACACATCTGTTTTTATTTCTATGAGGGGCCCAGTGGTATCTTCTTCAATAATTTAAAGGAACAAATTCTATATTGACTATAAGTGTCCAGCCATCATGTGGCATAAACCATTCTGACATAGCCCTTATTAGTTACCTTATTCAGGACAACTTAAACTATATCAAGAAGGAATATCCACATATGCTAAACCTACTTGCATCTCAAGTCTAAGGATTTATGTAAATAAAATCACGTACAAGATTCACTTGATGACGTCGATCCATAAAGTGATATTCTTGTGGCGAGGAAATCCAATATTCATCTTTTGATATCATGTGAGTGTGGTGGACTTATCCTTAATATCTCAATATCACAATCACTCGCAGAATTGTTCTTAGTTTAACAAGTATTTCCCATATTGTTAATCGACAAACGGATGATTTGAGAATAATACATTTATTATTCATGGATTTAAACATGCAAATATAGGACACAATTATATAAATTAAAATAAGCAAATACACGTTCTTTATCATAAAATAAATTGTTTTACATCCTTATCCAAATACTATAAAACAACGATCTACATGAAACTAATAGCAGGACGAATAGCCCATGCCTTGGCATGTTGAGTAAGCTTCCTATTTGATAAAGCCTTTGTAAAAAGATCAGCTAGATTGTTATCTGTGTGAACTTTAAGTATCCTTATTTTGCCCAGTTCAACACACTCGCGAACATAATGATATCGTCTTTGATAGTGTCTGAGGCTTTCTGAACTCCCGGTTCATTGCATAATGAGCTGCAGCTGAATTGTGCTGTGTACATATTCAAAGGTTCAATTTATGTTGGTACACTACCAAGCCTGAGATAAAATTTGCTTAATCCAAACGATTCCTGGAGCTTATGACGCAAGCTATTTATTCGATTCTGTAGCAAGACATTTGCAGTGGTACTTTTGCTTGGAGCTCTTCTACTCCACTGCGCCTCCATCAAAACGAAGAAACTATCCTGTCTGAGACTTAAGTGTATCTCTATCAGTTCTCGGAATCCAGCATCGCAATAGCATTCTAACTCTAAGTTCTGTGCTAGGATTTCCACCATAAACCAAGAAGGAACATATCCTTTTAGTATTTCTTAAATACTTAGAATGTTTTATCAAGCAGTCGGTGAGGTTCACCTGGATTCTGTGAAATCGGCTTGTCTTATTTTGTCGCGAAGCAACATCAGGTTTGTGCATCTACCGCATTACATGATGGAATCTACAGCGCAAGCATCAAGTACATTCTTCATGCGATTGTACTCTTTAGGCGTTGTGCACCTTGTGAGTTGTTCAAGTCAAGTCTTTATTGCATGGGGGGATTTGACACGTTGGAATTATCCATTTTGTGTATCTCTTAAGATCGTATCCATGTAAGCATTTTGACAATGGTTCCTATTAATCGCTTTTATTCTCTCTATAGATTTTGATTCCTATAATAAAATGCTGCTTCCCCAAATCTTCATGGTCGAAACACTTTCCAGATAATCCTTAACTTTGTAAACTTGGAAATGTGTTTTCCCATGATGATTATGTCTTAAACATACAAGATGAGGAATGTCACATTACTCCCACTAGCTTTGATATACACTGGCTCATCAAGATTTGGAGCAAATCCAAACCTTTTAATTCTCTCATCAAATATTATATTCCAGCTTCGTGATTGCAAGCTTGTAAGACCTAATGGATCTTTGAAGCTTGCATACTTTTCTGGGATGATTAGGATCAACAAAACCTTCAGGTTGCACCATATAGATGTCTTCATCAAGGTAACCATTTAAGAAGGTTGTTTTAACATCCATTTGCCATATCTCATAATCATAGTAGGTTGCTTTAAAATATGAGAATGTAATAGCTCTAATGTCGCGACAGGAGAGATCGTTTCTTCTAATCAACCTCGCTAGAGTTGAGTGTGATAACCCTTTGCTACAAGTACGATGCTTTATAAGACGTGTACAATACCATCCTATTGTCAGTCTTTTTCTTTAAAAGCCACCTGCTACCCAGAACGGTCTTACAACTGGAGGAAGGGAAGATCGACCAGGACCCATTACAATATTGTCCATCATGGATTGTATTTCCGCATTCATGGCATCAATCTATATTAGATTTAATCTGGAATTGCGGCTTTTATAGCTAGTGGGTTCATTAAGATCCCCTAGACTATGCTCCTCCGCCTCTACATTTAGACATAAGCGATTTGGAGCTCGATGTGTCCTTTCGGACCTACGAACGAGTCACTTCTACTTGTGGTGTTCAAAACCTCCACCTCTTGGAGGAATGTGCTAATGATGTCAGAGGTGTTGTATCTTCTTCTTCTTGAATTTCTTCAAGATCTACCGCCCTCCCACTGATTTCTTGACTTATGAGCGCTTCTCCAAGAATTAGACTACCTTGCAAACAACAATTTTGTTTTCAGGTGGGAAGTAGAATGTAACCCATCGTGCCTTTGGGTATCTATAAAGATACACTTAACAGATCTTTGTTGGAGTTTGTTAGGCGTATTCTCTTAACAAGAGCCTCACTTCCGGGGACCTTTAAGGAAGACAAGTTTGGGAACTTTTCCATACAATTCAAATTGGTGTTTTTGTCACCTTCTTAGTTGGAACTATTGAGAATGCGTGTTGCGACTCTAAAGCATTATTTTTTTTCAAAAAAAAACCTCAAAAGGATAAGGTAGAGTTGTAGATTCATTCATAGATCGCAGCCATTCTCTAACAAAAGTGCGGTTTTCTCTCATACACTCCATTATGTTGTGGTGTGTATGGAGAAGTAGCTGTTTGTTGAACAATTCCGTTAGTTTTTAGATAATCTTTAAAACTATGGCTATGTATTCGCCAACCCGATCTGATCGTATTGCCTTAAGTCTTCCCCGAGTTGATTTTCAACTTCATATTTAAACACTTTATGAACGTTTCCCAAAGACCTACATGTTTATGTTTTTAAGATGGATAAACATAGCATAAACTATAATCTTCTGTGAATGTAATGAAGTAGCTTGCACCTTGTCTTGACACATGTCTAAGTAGACCACATACGTCAGTATGTATTATTCCAAGAAGATCTTTTGCCCTTTCGTTACTATGAGGAAAAGGTTTCTTTGTCATCTTACCAGATAAACAAGATTCACATTTATCAAAAGATTCATCATCCGTTAACTTTAACAGCCCGTCTTGTTGCAGCTGTTTAATACGTTTCTTGTTTATATGAGCAAGACGACAGTGCCTAGTTAAGTGGAGTCCAGTTATTCTTGACGCTTTTAGTGCTAACATTATAAATAGGAATTATACTTTGAGTACAAGATCATGATATCAATTCATAAATACCATAGAGGAACAACATAAATAAAGAACACCATTCTTTGGAAACTGAAAATTCCACAATCCGTAAAAATTGAACAAAAATCCATTGTCAACCAATCGTGAACTGAAACTACACCTCTAGTTATAGTATGAGTGCATACTGACAATTGTCTAAACAACCCACAAGGCCATTAGTAAAATTAAGTCAAAACTTCCGATTTGCTTCTACTGTGCCACGTACACATTGCCCACGTACAAGTAAAGAGCTCCTCGTTTCAGCTTCCTTTCAATCCTAAATCCCTGTTTTGTAATACATATGTTAGTACCACAACCAGTGTCATACACCCAGGAGTTATTATTAGGAAATGAAATTAATTTATTGTGAAGATACCCGATGACTGGCAGAGCCGACTAGCTTCCTCTTTATTCTGCAAACTCAGCAAGATACACAGGACAGTTCCTTTTCTAATGTCCTACCTCCTTACAGTGGTGGCAGGCATCATCCTTAGCTGGGCGCTCCTTAGCAGTAGGCTTAGGGTTGTTGGGCTTGGGGATATAAACCTTCTTTATCTTTCCCTTTGCCATAAACCTTTTTTCTATGCCTTTTGCATTAGCGAATTTTTTATTGGCCTTTTGGATTTTACCACTTTTAATCATTATTACTTGTGGTGTTTTAGCCTTCTTAGGTAAACCCTTCTCATACTCAATAAGCATAGCATGAATTTCACCAATTGTCTTCCCCCATGTTATGCATATTGTATTTTTCTTACAAATCCAACAAAATCTTTAGTAAGGCATTAAGGATTAAGCTATGAGATATCACGTCGGTAGCATATAACCAAGACGTTCCAGTTGCTCCACATATTTTCATCTTTAAGGAATAGTCAGCAACATGATTACCTCCTCTTGTTTGCAAGATGGAAAGATTGGATTAACGTCAAAAACTTCTCCCACTCCAGCTTGTTTCTCAAACTAGATCTAAGCTCACTGAACCATGTCATACAGTAGTGCAATTCAAAAGTTATGTTAGTTCAGGGGTCATACTCCAAGCATTAGAACAAGCAATTCAGTATGAAGCATTCATATAAAGCTGTCACTGAGCCAATGTTAGTTCAGCACCAGTCAGGAGAGGAGGTAAAGGCTGTTCAATGACATGCATTTCTTCTTGACTCTCAGACAAATTAAGTTGAGCAAACCAGTCATTGAAGTTATTACCAGAAAGTTTTTCTTTTTCAGACATCGACCTGAAAGCCGAATGGTTTATGTTTTGAACAGGTAGTGCCATCTACAAAAACATAAGAGTTCAAGAATTAGTATTTTCGATAATACTCCTTGAAGAAAATTAATTACCCCCCATGTTTCGTTAAATAACAATTTAATTTCTAAGGTTAGGACCCACTTGACATACCACCATCAGTTGATTGCTAGTGTTGGTGTATTAAAAGTAATCAACGATTGATTAATTTCACAACTTTTGCAATTCCTAAACCATATGGGACTTACTTTTATTACCTAAATATCTAGTAAGCATGTTTCATCCCCTCTATGCCACGTGTTAATCAGGTCTAACCACAACAACGCAAGTCGTTCCAATTTTAAAACAGTAATTATGTAACACTCACCGTCTCACGGAAAAGCGTATAATTACCTTGTGATTGCGAATCTACATGGTCTCACGCCCATAGGTAAAGAGCAGTCTACAAGTGTCTTTATAAATTGGATGGCAAAAACTTAGTGAAACAAGGGTATTTTTATTTTGACGTGTCAAATTGTACGAAGAAGCATGATACATCTTCGTTACATTTATTTAATAAAAACTTTACTCATTAAGTTTTATTCTTACGTATCACTATTCTCATTGTATTTATAATAATAAGTGAGACTTAAAATTGACGATTCAAGTATCTTTCAAATATAAAGATTTTCTTTTTATGCGGGAAAAGATTAAAAAATGATTAAAATTATTCAAACCCTGGACCATTCGCGATTTCCTACATAGTCTACAGTAAGGAAAACTACAAGTAGTCAGGTATTTTTAGGGTAATGGTATCTACAGACGAAGTCGTTGATGAGTCTCCCGAACCCTTATCCTTTGCAATATTTATTCTTTTCAAAATACGTCATTGATAAAAATAAAACTTTATTTAAAGTAATACATTACAAACTATACATTGCTAGTATAGTCATGGTAAGATTTTATTCGGATGTAAGCGATCACTTTTGACTTTTTGCAATAGAGAGTTCATAATAAATCTTATTGCAATATCATTAGGTCATGTTTATTTTTGTTTTTCAGAAAAAAAACTCTTTTATTTTCTCACAAGTCAAGAACTTTAAAGAAAACAAATAACCATCAACTAAACTAAATAAACATTATTCTAAACACACTTACAATTATGGCATGTCAACATTAATATGACCTAATTATTACTATTAAAACATGCATTATTCATATAAGGCTCCTTCGTCCTATAAATCGGCCGCTACATCGAATCAATCGATTGCTAGTTCTAAGTTAAGATGAGATAGTTGGATTCAACGCCCATATTTGATTTCTTTGTAATTGTCTAGCTTCTTGCTGGTGTTTCTAATAAAGTTGTCGTTAAAAAAAAAGGATCTTACCAGTTAAGAAAATATTTAAAATTATGTGTATTTTAATCATATTTAAAACAAATCTTTTTAACAATTAACAAGATTATAATATCTAATATCAATCCATGATAAATTTGCATGATTTTATCATGGATCCTTATTAACAATTAACAAAAACTTAAAACAATTAACAATTAATATATCAAGTTTTATATAAAATTGCATACAACCTAAATCTCGTCTAATTAATTTTTATAACCTTCAAGATCAAATCTTTTTAACAAAAACCGCCCAACGGGGCATTAAAATTAATTATGAAACTCTAATTTGTCCAATTTAATTTCTTGTAATTAAAGATTCTACACGATGGCTCGTGATGCCACTGTTGGGTTTTATAATCTAATTAACCATATTAATTATCACGAGTACGCAGCGGAATAAATGATCACGTGTAGAACACAATAATTAACAAGATAGAAGATTGTTTACCTTTTAGCTAGAAACGATACACCGTTATAGGTAACCGTAAACACCGTCTTCTTTATACGCGTGTGTATAATACAACGCGTGAAACCACGAAGAATCAAAGATATGAATCCTCTAAGCTTCCACACACTATACGTTCTTAGCAAACGACGAGGTATGCTAGTACTAGTAGTGTATAACAAACGATCTTCTTCGTCTCTTGAATCTATCAACTTACGAACAAGGAATCACCAAGAAGTGATGATCGAACTTAAACAAAACCCCAAAGGGTGTCCGGTTTATATGTTCGATCGTGAAGATAAAACCAAAAAAACCCCAAAAGCCTTGAAGCCAGTCAACAAAAGAAGAAAAGGATAGTCGTCCTTTTAAGGTTTAGTTTTTTTCTAAGTTATATCACAATAATGAAAAACTAAAACCATATTTATAGACCAAGCTTCCTAATCCTTGTGGGATTAGTCTCTCTAGCCGACTAGGGGAAAAAGGGTAAACCGAACCCTTCATTCTTCGGTTTATTTATAATTAGTCCCTCACGTTTAACCATTAAACGTTTAACTAATTATTTAATACTCGTTAACTTTTAACGATCGTTTGTTATACATTTAATATATTACATTAATATATTTACTCGTCATTTAACATATAAACGTGTGCGTCCCCTTAGGCTCGAAAATATTTCCGGACATATATTAATTCATATATGGTCATAATCCAACAGCTCCCACTTGGACATGTATGAATAATATAATAACATTGGTAAGCGTCTAGCAACACGCCAATGCTCCCAAAAACATCCGAGTGTGGTTTCACAGGGCATGAACAAATGATTTATGAATTTACAATCCCTTTGTTTCCGATACCGTTGTTAAATTGGATATGGATCAATGTCATTCCATATTTAACGATTCTGTTTCTCATATATGAAGTAATCAAGATTACTGAAAATCAATGAGACATATCTTCTTGAGTTTTCAGGTACGGCCATACACACATCTGATTATTTCTATGAGGGGCCCAGTGGTATCTTCTTCAACAATTTGAAGGAACAAATTCTATATTGACTACAAGTGTCCAGTCATCATGTGGCATAAACCATTCTGACATAGCCCTTATTAGTTACCTTATTCAGGACAACTTAAACTATATCAAGAAGGAATATCCACATATGCTAAACCTACTTGCATCTCAAGTCTAAGGATTTATGTAAATAAAATCACGTACAAGATTCACTTGATGACGTCGATCCATAAAGTGATATTCTTGTGGCGGGGAAATCCAATATTCATCTTATGAATATCATGTGAGTTTGGTGGACTCATCCTTAATATCTGTAATATCACATATCTATAATATCACCAATCACTCAGAATTGTCTTAGTTTAACAATATTCCCATATTGTTAATCGACAACGGATTAATTTAGAATAATAACTATTATTATTCATGGATTTAAACATGCAAATATAGGACACAATTTATAATATAAAATAACAAAATACCAACGTATCATTATCATAAAATAAAATTGTTTTACATCCCTTATCCAAATACTAAAACACAGATCTACATGAAACTACTAGCTAAACGAAGTCTCATGCTCTTAGCATGTTGAGTAAGCTTTCCTTTCGGTAAAGCATTCGTAAAAGGATATGCTAGATTGTCATCTGTGTGAACTTTAAGAAGGTTACTTCTATGGTAGTGTTTGGCGCCCATCTGAACCCCCGGTTCGTTAGCAATAAGAAGTGCGGCTGAATTGTCGCAAAACATCTTAATTGGTTCGTTTATTGTTGGTACTATACCAAGCCCTAAAATAAACTTCCTAATCCAAACAGCTTCCATCTCTGCTTCTTAAGCAGCTATGTAATTCAGCTTGTGTAACATGCATTTCAGTAGTACTTTACTTGGAGCTTTTCTAGTCTACTGCGCTTTCGATCAAAACGTATCCTGTCAGAGATTTCATATCATATATATCGATCTCAAATCCAGCATTGCAATAGCAATCAACTCTAAGTTCTGTGCTTGGATTTCCACCATAAACCAGGAACATATCTTTAGTGTTTCTTAAATACTTAAGAATGTTTTTCACAGCAGTCCAGTGAAGTTCACCAGGATTCTGTTGAAACCAGCTTGTTATATTTTGCGCGAACGCAACATCAGGTCTAGTGCATCTAACCGCATACATAATGGACCCTACAGCCGAAGCATAAGGTACATTTTTCATGCGATTTAACTCTTTAGGAGTTTGAGCACCTTGTGATTTGTTCAAGTCAATTCTTTCTTGCATGGGGATATGACCTCGTTTGGAATTATCCATTTTGTATCTCTTTAAGATCTTATCCATGTAAGCATTTTGACTAAGTCCAATTAATCGCTTCGATCTATCTCTATAGATTTTGATTCCAAGAATAAATGCCGCTTCCCCTAAATCTTTCACAAAAAAACACTTTTCAAGATAATTCTTTACACTTTGTATACTTGGTATGTGATTTCCCATGATGATTATGTCATCAACATACAAGATGAGGAATGTAACATTACTCCCACTAGCCTTTTGATATACACATGGCTCATCAAGATTTTGAGTAAATCCAAACCTTTTGATTTCCTCATCAAATCTTTTATTCCAGCTTCTTGATGCTTGCTTAAGACCATAAATGGATCTTTGAAGCTTACATACTTCCCTGGGATGATTAGGATCAACAAAACCTTCAGGTTACACCATATAAATATCTTCATCAAGATAACCATTTAAGAAGGCATTTTTTACATCCATTTGCCATATCTCATAATCATAGAATGCTGCTATAGATATGAGAATCCTAATAGCTCTAATGACAGCGACAGGTGAGAACGTTTCCTCATAATCAACCCCGTAGAGTTGAGTATAATCATTTGCTACATGACGAGCTTTATAGATGTGTACAATACCATCCATGTCAGTCTTTTTCTTAAAAATCCACTTACTCCCAACAGTCTTCAACCAGGAGAAGATCGACCAGGACCCATACCATATTGTCTATCATGGATTGTATTTTCGCATTCATAGCATCAATCCACTTTTGTTTATGAATCTAACATGCGCTTTTTAGCTAGTGGGTACATTAGATCCCATTGCTTTTCTCCTCACCTCTTACATTTAGACATAAGCGGTTTGGAGCTCGATGTGTCCTTTCGGACCTACGAATCGGAATCACTTCCTCTTGTGGTGGTTCAAAACCCTCCACCTCTTGAGGAATGTTGCTAGTGATTTCAGAAGGTGTTGTATCTTCTTCTTCTTGAATTTCTTCAAGATCTACCGCCCTCCCACTGATTTCTTGACTTATGAGACGCTTCTCAAAGAATTCAGATACTTGCATAACAACAATTTTGTTTTCAAGTGGGAAGTAGAAATAGTAACCTTCGTTTCCTTTGGTATCCTATGAAGATACACTCCTAAAACAGATCTTTGTTCGAGTTTGTCAGGTGTATCTCTCTTCACAAGAGCCTCACATCCCCAGACCTTTAAGTAAGACAAGTTAGGAACTTTTCCATACCACAGTTCATATGGTGTTTTGTCAACCTTCTTAGTTGGAACCATATTGAGAATGCGTGTTGCAGACTCTAGAGCATAATCCCAAAAGGATAAAGGCAGAGTTGTAAGATTCATCATAGATCGTACCATATCTAATAAAGTACGATTCCTCCTTTCAGACACGCCATTGTGTTGTGGTGTGTATGGAGGAGTAAGCTGTTGAACAATTCCATTAGCTTTTAGATAATCTTTAAACTCTTGGCTTATGTATTCGCCTCCCCGATCTGATCGTATTGCCTTAATGGTCTTCCCGAGTTGATTTTCAACTTCATTGTTTAAACCACTTTGAATATTTCAAAGACCTCATGTCTATGTTTTTAGAGAGATAAACGTAACCATAACGACATATAATATCTGTGATATGTAATGAAGTAGACGATCTGATCGTATTGCCTTAATGGTCTTCCCGAGTTGATTTTCAACTTCATTCTTAAACACCTTGAATGTTTCAAAGACTTCATGTTTATGCTTAAGTAAATAAACATAACCATAACGACTATAATCATCCGTGAAAGTAATGAAGTAGCTAGCACCTTGTCTTGACACATGTCTAAGTGGACCACATACGTCAGTATGTATTATTCCAAGAAGATCTTTTGCCCTTTCGTTACTATGAGGAAAAGGTTTCTTTGTCATCTTGCCAGATAAACAAGATTCGCATTTATCAAAAGATTCATCATCCGTTGATTTTAACAGCCCATCTTGTTGCAGCTGTTTAATACGTTTCTTGTTTATATGAGCAAGACGACAGTGCCATAGATAAGTAGAGTCCAAGTTACGCTTGACTCTTTTGTTGCTAACACTATAAATAGAATTAACGTTTGGTACAAGATTATGCATATCAATTTCATAAATACCATTGTTGGGAATAGCATTAAAATAAACAACATTGTTCTTAGAAATTGAAATTCCATAATCCGTAAAACACTGGACAAATCCAGTTTCTACCAAACGATGAACTGAAACAACACCTCTAGTTATAGAAGGTGCATAATGACTATTGTCTAAACAAATCACAAGGCCATTAGGTAAAACTAAGTCAAAACTTCCAATAGCTTTTACTTGTTTCAGCTTTCTTACTCCTCCAAGACCATGTTTGTGTTACAAATATGAGTACCACAACTAGTGTCATACACCCATGATTTAGTAAGAAAAGAAAATAATTCTATTATGAAGACATCTGAAGAACTGGCAGTGCCAACTTGCTTCTTCTTCTTAATCAACTCAGCAAGGTAAGCAGGACAATTCCTCTTACAATGACCCACCTCTTTGTAGTGGTGGCAGGTGTCATCCTTAGCTGGGTGCTCTTTAGCAGAAGGATTAGGGTTTTTAGGCTTAGGGATATAAACTTGTTTATCCTTTCCCTTGCCATTAGCTTTACCCTTACCTTTAGCTTTAAGCGATTTCTTATTGGAGTTTTGGATTTTACCACCTTTAATCATCATTACTTGTGGTGTTTCAGACTTTTTAGGTAAACTCTTTTCATACTCAATGAGCATAGCATGTAGTTCACCAACTGTCTTCCCCATGTTATGCTTATTATAGTGAGGCCATTCAAGATTAAACCAACACTAAGCTCTTGTGGGAGCACATAATCAAGACATTCCAGTTCCACATAATTCTTCATCTAATGACATATGGGCCAACTGGTTTTCCCTCATCCAGTTTGCAAGCATGGAAAGTTTGGATCAGGTCAAACCACTCCACTCCAACTTGTTTCTCAAACATGGATTTAAGCTCCTGAAGCATTTCATAATGTGAGGAATTTTCGAATTGTCTTTAAAGTTCAGGAGTCATACTTCCGAGCATAAGACAAGTCACCTCATTATGAATCATATACCGCATTCCACTGCGCAAGTACTCAGAATCGGTAGGTGAAGCAAGAGAAATAGGTTGTTCAATGACAAACAATTTCCTTTCAACTCTCAAGACCATCTTAAATTGACGAAACCAGTCATTGAAATTATTTCCAGAAATTTCAAACATCGACCTGAAAGCCGAATGGTTTATGTTTTAGACAGGTAGTGCCATTTACAAACATAGTAAAGTTCAATAATTAGTATTTTCGATAATACTCCTTGAAGAAAATTAACTACCCACGTTTATATAAATAAACAATTAATTTTCTAAGGTTAGGACCCAACTTGACATACCCCCACCACATCAGTTGATCTGCTAGTGATGGTGTATTCAAAAGGTAATCAACGATTGATAATTCACAACTTTTGCAATTCCTAAACCATATGGGACTTACTTTATTACAATAATATCTAGTAAGCATGTTTCATCCCATCTATGCCACGTGTTAACAGGTCTAACCACAACAACGCTAAGTCGTCCAATTTTAAAACAGTAATTATGTAACACTCACCGTCTCACGGAAAAGCGTATAATTACCTTGTGATTGCAAATCTACATGCGTCTCACGCATAGGTAAAGAGCAGTCTACAAGTGTCTTTATAAATTGGATGGCAAAAACTTAGTTGAAAAAGGGTATTTTATTTGACGTGTCAAATATGTACGAAGAAGCATGCATACATCTTCGTAACATTTATTTTAATAAAAACTTTTACTCAATTAAGTTATTATTACGGTATCACCTATTATCATCGTATCTTATACATAAATAGTGAGACCTTAAAATTGACGATTCAACGTATCTTTAAATTTAAAGATTTGCTTTTTATCGCGGGAAAAGATTAAAGAATGATTAAAAATCATTCAAACCCTAGACCATTCGCGACTTCCTACATAGTATACAAGGTAAGGAAACTACAACGTAGTCAGGTATTATAGGGTAATGGTATCTACAAGACCGAAGTCTTGATGAGTCTCCCCGAACCTTATCCTTGCAACTATATAGTACTTTTGCAAATTACGTCATTGATAAAATTAAAACTTTAATTTAAAGAATACATTACAAACTATATATTGCTAGTCTAGTCATGGAAGATTTTATATCGGATGTAAGCCGAATCTACTTTTGACTTTTTGCAATAGATAGTTCATAATAAATCTTATTTCAATAATCATTAGTAAGTCAAGAACTTAAAATAAAACAAATAAACATCAACTAAACTAAATAACATTTATTTAAACACACTTAACAATTAAGGCATGCAAACATTAAATATGATCCTAATTATCTAATAATAAAACATGCATTTATTCATATAAGGCTCCTTCGTCCTATAAACTCCGGCCATATGCATCGACATACTCGATTACGTAAGCCTTATATAAATAAATACCACATAGCACATAAAACCTTTTAATTATTTTAGGCCCCATTCATTCAAAAATAAGGGTCTTCCCGAATTCTTGAATCATGGATCTTACCAGTTACAAAAATTTATTAAAATTATGCGTATTTTAATCATATTTAAACCAAATCCATTTAACAAATTAACAAGATTTAATATCTAATATCAATCCATGATAAATTTGCATGATTTTATCATGGATCTTCATTAACAATTAACAAAACTTAAAACCATTAACAATTAATACATCAAGTTTTATAAAATTGCATACAACCTAGTTTTCGTCTAATTAATTTTATTAACTGTCAAGATCAAATCTTTTTAACAAAAACGCCCACCGGGGAATTTAAAATTAATCATGAAACCCTAATTTGTCCAATTTTATTTCTTGTAATTAAAGATTCCACACGATGGCTCGTGATGCCACTATTGGGTTTTATAATCTAATTAACCAATTAATTAACATGAGTACGCAGCGGAATAAATGATAACATGTAGAATACAATAATTAACAAGATAGAAAACATGTACCTTTTAGCACGAAACGATACACCGTTTAAAGGTAACCGTAAACACCGTCTTCCTATAAACGTTGAGTGGTGAATAACGTCAACACGCGAAACCACCAAGAAGCAAAGTTATGATTTCTATAGATGTTCCACACACAAATACTTCTTATAGCAAACAAGAGAAGGGGTATGCGTAATACAAAGTAGTGTATTAGCAAACGATCTCCAAATCTTGACAATCAAGCAAACCGAATGACCCTTTGTTCTTAAGGTCGAACCAACAAACCAACGAAAAACCCTTTGAGGGTTTAATAAGCGATCGAACAGGGAAGGGAAGAAAACTGAAAACCTTTAAAGGTTTTAAGGTTCGGTCGAGCTAAAAAACCCACAAGGACGATTTGTATTTTTTGGTTTTTCAAGTTATGATTTAATGAAAACCCAAAACTCTATATATATAGTCCTCAAGGCTTTCCTAATCCCATTAGGATTATATTTTCAGCCCACCTAGAAGGAGAGTCAAACCACACCCTTTCATTCTTCGGTTTTATATATTTAGTCTCTTAACTCTTTAAATGACTAATATTTAATATTTGTTAACATTTAACGATCGTTTGCTAAACACACTATTTAAACATTGTTTACGTATAACGTATAACGTGTGCGTCCCCTTAGGCTCGTATAATTTCTGGACATATACTTTTATATGATGGACATATTCCAACAATAAATAATAAACCTATATGATTATTGAGCATTATCTCATATGATCACTAATAGATTAATAACATTTAGAGTACGTAGGTCTAAAACTTGCCAAACAAGCAAAAAAAAATGGTGGCACTAGAGGCCTAGAGCAAATGACATCTTATAATTCTATTAACTTAGATGTGTTGTTTATCAATTTATACATAAAAGTGATCACATGACACTAAGGCAGCATCAATTCTAATCACTAATCGGATAACTAAATGGGTGATTTTCAAATTCCTAACAAATTAAAGATCTCAATTAAAAATACAATGTAAATAAATGGAAGTTTTACTTTATGTGTTATAAATGGTATCATTGTTGTCTGTTTTGATTCCGAACTTCCGATCGATATCAAAACTCAAAGCTATGGTACGGTTTTTTTTCTTGTTTGTGGGACGTCAAATACTCGAATAGACATAAATAGAGGTGTACAAAACCGATTTTTTTTAAAACCGAACCGGTTTTTTAACCGAACCGGTTTTTTTTAACCGAATCGGTTTTAGTCAACCGGTTTGTAAACCGGTTTTGGCCAAAACCGGTTCGGTTCTAAACCGGTTTTCCCATCCAAAATCTTGAACCGATACGAACCGGTTTGCCGTAAACCGGTTCGGTAAACCGGTTTGAGTAATGAATTTTTTTTCCAATACCTTCTAACCTCTACTTATTAAATGACATCTAGTATTAAATGTATGAAATATAGTTATTAAATATGGCATGTACCCTCTAGTACTTTAGTTTCTTAGCCTGCAATTGGTTAGAAAAAAAATACAAAAAACGTGGTCATTCAATAACACACTGTCACTCTGAAAATCACATGTCACATGTTAACCTTTCTCAAAAAAACCGGTTCACAAATTGGTTTATAAACCGGTTCACAACCCGGTTCGGTTCAAACCCAGTTTCAAACCAGTGGTATTTAAAAAACATGAACCGATTCATAAACCGACGGTTCAGTTTGGGTCAAACCGGTTTTCAAAAATCGATTTAAAAAAAACCGGTTTCGGTTTTTTTTTCCAGTTCGGTTCATAAACTGGTTTTTTTGCCCACCTCTACATATAAAGACGTACATAGTAATAGCAAGTATTCAACGTCATGTAAAAATCTTCAACTGGACTTCAAATTTAGCCTATCAAAGTATCAAATCTATTTATGAAATGAGCTTTTGAAAAGAATTGGTGCCCCTCCTAATAATTGGGCCCTGGGCACTAGCGCATGTTACTCCTGTTACCCCACCTCTTAATCAAACTGGTTTTGGTTAGATTAGACATCAAGAGTGAGCAGTGTGAAAAAAGAAAAATAGTTTAAGGCTTGTTATATCTAACCTAGCCCATATCTAACCTGACCAGTCACATCAAAAATACACAATTCTTAATTCTTAACATCACAGCCGCGATGTCAACCAACTTGTAGCTGATGACCAGAGTTTGCCTCGATTTGGTACCGCTCTCGCGGCCCGCACCGAAACAGTGCTTGGTGTTCGTTTTACTCAATTTCTTCTTTTATGTTTGTAATTGATTGTTGTAGATCTGATAAAATAAGTGAATTATATGCATAAAGATATATTATATTTTTGTTTTAGTAGTTAGAAGATAGATTATTATATTCATATTAACGTTCTTATACATATATTAGTTATTATATGATTATATAGATGATTGTTAGTGACAGTGATATGGCCTGAAGTTTATCTTTTTTTTTGTATATTCAACACCAGATACTGAAATATACAAGTAGTTAATAACGTTTATAGTGCTAATATATTTTATCCTTTTGTGATGAAGGTTGTGAGACGAGCATACTTCCTATGGAAGTTGTGATGGTTGTTTGCGAAACGTCTATTCTTATATGGGCTCGACATATGCGAATATGCTTTGAGATTCCGGAAGTTTTTAGTTGCCTTCAAAACAACATGAATGACAGATTAAACGCCATACATCGTGACATAAAGAGTGCCAAAATTGTTTTAGATGATGTGTGGAATGTCAAAAATTCTTGACATTTGCTTTAATAGCCAAAAGTTTCTTATAGACCCATAAAATGTCAAAGACCCAATGAACTAATCATGGCCTTCCATCTCTTTTAAATCTACGGTGTAGATTAATACCCTTTTTATTTATTAAAAAAATAAATAATATCTGTAAGGGTATGATGGTCATTTATTTTTACAAATCTATCTCTCTCACTAAGTTTACTTTCTCTCTCAATCCTCAAAATCAATCGTTCTAATCATAAAAATAATAATTTCTAACCCTAATTTTACCCCTAAAACGATTGATGGATATTGTTGCTGAACGTGCGGCTAGAAAGGCGGCTAAATCGGAGGTCCAATCATCCTTGAAACCGTCACCAGTTGCCGGGGACGGTAACTTTTCCGATTAATGCTTTCTTTTTATGCTTATTTTGCTTATTAAACTTATTATTTATGCTTATTCTTGTTTTTGTTTGTTTTTGTGCTAAATATGCTTATTTGTATGCTTATTGATAGGTTTGATCAGTTTTTAGAGAATGAGTATTGTTTTGTGTTGAAACGAGTAGTGTTTTTGAATGATTTTTTTAGACAATCATATATGATTCTGTGTTAAGTTAGTTAATTGAGAATCATATATGTATTGCTTTTTAAGGACTTCGTTGATGTGTTTTGATAAGAGATTTAAAGTGTTTTTGACTTTTGGGGGCTATTTGATAAGAAATTAGGGACTATTTGATTGTGTATTGACTTGTTGATAATGTGGTGCTAGTAAGTGGACTGGTGTGGGGAGATTATGGTTAGTGGAGTGGAGGGATAGATGGGTGATTACATGGTAGGCGGCAACTGGTTAACATGTTTGTGTGTATTTGTGTTTACGCGTATAAGGCTATCTGTCATGGTGAATCATATATGATTCACCATGAATCATATATGATTCATGGTGAATCATATATGATTCACCATGACAGATAGCCTTATAGCCGGTGAACTCAAATATCCAACGTTGTTACATTTCTGATGTGTATTTGTGTTTACTGTATATCGCGCTTCTGTATGTTGACTTCGATATGATTCATGAGGAATCTATATGATTCTCCATGACAGATGTCCTTATACACAAATAAACAGTTTATGTTTAGGTTTTTAGATGACTAGTTTTATTTATTTAATATTTTTTGTGACATATTTCTTGCAGCTGCTACAAAGCGTCCGTTGAAGATTACTTTTAAAAGAAAACAAAACCCCCTCCACGCAAAACCGGAAGTCATATCAAAACTTAAATCTCCTACCAAACATGCTCCAAAACCGGAAGTCAAATCAAAACTTAAATCTCCTGCCAAAGCTAAACCGTCACCCCCTCCACGCAATCCCATTCTCAGAGCTGCTAAACATGCTCCCCCTCCCGCCAATCCAAAACCAAAAGCTCCCAAGTTGAAAGCTTCTGATGTTACAGAATCTGATCAAGGAGACGGTAGTGGTAGTGAGGAGGGAGACGGTAGTGGTAGTGAAGAAGAGGGTGATGAGGAGGAGGATGAAAAAGAGGGTGATGAGGAGGAGGATGAAGAAGAGGGTGATGAGGAGGAGGATGAAAAAGAGGGTGATGAGGAGGAGGATGAAGAAGAGGGTGATGAGGAGGAGGATGAAGAAAAGGGTGATGAGGAGGAGGATGAAGAGGATGCGATTGTTAAGGATGAAGAATATGAAGAAGAAGAAGAAAAGGTGTCTGAAGAAGAAGAAGAAGAGGAGGATGTCAAGGTGAAGGGAAATAAACGTGGCAGGAAGGGGAAGGGCGAGGTTGTGATGTCAAAGGGAAAGAAAATCAAGGTTGAGGATAAAGAGGTTGGGGAGAAAAAACAAAAGAAGGATTCTGAGCCGTCTTCTTCTGAAGACGAAAAACCCTTGAAGAAGAAGACGAAGGGTGGTAAGAAGGGAAAGGGTCCAAGTAAGCCAACGAAGAAAGTTCTTAGTGATAATCATATTAGGAGGGAAAAGTTTTTGAGTGACTATCCGCCTTTATTATCTAGGACGGTACCTTCTTCATTTTTTCATGCTATTCGTGATGCAAAAGTTAACATGAAGAGGTTTATGGAGGATATTGGGTTTTTTGCGTTTCATTCGGTCAACATAGATACGTTACCAAATCGTTTAGCAAGGTTTGTAGTTAGAGCTTTTGATAATAAAACCTACAACTTTTACCTTAAAACAGGAGTCGTCCATGTGACTCCTGAAAAGGTTCATGAGATTTTAGGGCTTCCTATAGGTGGAATATCGCTTTATGATTTACCCGAGAGACGAGAAGATGATGAGTTTGTTCAGCTTTGGTTGAGTCAGTTTGCTCCGAAGAAGAAGAAACAAATCTTTGCTACTGATATTGCTGAGAAGCTGGTTCGTTCAACTAGAGTTGACTTTATGTTTAAAGTTAACTTTCTTATGCTCTTTGCGAATGTTATGGGTAAAGCAGATACGATGAAGGCTTTTGTAAATCTTTCGGTTGTTCGGCATATTCGCGAAGACACCAATATTGCTGGAGTTGACTGGTGTGATTTCATTCACCGTTGTCTTGCAATCAGTCATGAACCGAATACTGATAGTGGTTTTTACAATGGTCCATTGTGTTTCTTGATTGTAAGTGTCAATCTATTTTTTTAACCTTCTTTGATTTCATTTTTTTTACATGTTAACATTGTTTATAAAAATGATGGTAATATCTCATTTAGATGTATGAAATATTACCATCAGTTTGTACTTATACCTGTAGTGTCAGGTGAATCATATATGATTCATTGAGAATCATATATATGATTATCCATGAATCGTATATATGATTATCCATGAATCGTATATATTATTTCTCAAGCATCAAATTTGACTTACCAACAAACATTTGTTTTCTAACTGTGTACAGCTCTTGTATCTTGACTCCACAAAATTTGATCGTGTTCCAATCATTCGCTCAAGACCTGCTATCAAGAACTGGAGTACAAAGAACATGAGAACCCGACAGGATCTTGAGATAGAGGATGAAGCTTTTGGAAAACTTGAGTTTTATGGAGAATGGAGTGAAAATGAAACATTTGAGGCAGAGGGTTTTTGTGAATATGCTTCAGTTTTGCCTCATACCGACAAAAAGGTTCATTTATAGTATCTTTTATACACGATCTTTTATGCATTTTGTTTCTGCAAGTGTTGTAAATGTTAAGAATCATATATGATTCATACTGAATCATATATGATTCATGGTGAATCATATATGATTCTTATAAAACGTATATTTTTCTCAGTAGCTCATAACTTTCCCTTTTTTTAAATGTAGATCATTTGCGAGATGATTGAAGAAAAGCTTTCAAGCATATCCAAGGAGAAGGCTGAAGTTGAAACTCTCTTGAGAGATGCAAACAAAGAGTTTCCGAATGACGACAATGTGAAGCAGTTATTTGAGCAGTATAAAGGATTTTTCAAGGAGACTGTTTTGCTTGAAGAAGCGAAGGCACAGAAAGCGCCTCAAAATGTAAAGCCAAAGCCGGCTGCTGTGAATACAAAGGAGGCGGTTGAAAAGCCAAAGCCGGCTGAGAATGTAAAGGAGTTGGCTGAAAAGCCAAAGGAGCCGGCTGAGAAGGCACAGAAAGCGCCTCAAAATGTAAAGCCAAAGCCGGCTGCTGTGAAGACAAAGGAGGCGGCTGAAAAGCCAAAGCCAACTGCTGAGAATGTAAAGGAGTTGGCTGAAAAGCCAAAGGAGCCGGCTGAGAATGTAAAGGAGTTGATTGAAAAGCCAAAGGAGCCGGCTGAGAAGGCACAGAAAGCGCCTCAAAATGTAAAAGCAAAAGCCCGGGGCTACTGTGCAAGACAAGGTGGCTGGCTTGTGAAAAGCCAAAGCCGGCTGGAGATTGTAACAGGAGTTGGCATGAAAGCCAAAAGGAGCGGCTGGGAGAAGCAATTAAGCGCCCTCAAAATGTAAAGCCAAAGCCGGCTGCTGTGAAGACAAAGGAGGCGGCTGAAAAGCCAAAGCCAGCTGAGAATGTAAAGGAGTTGGCTGAATGTTGAACAAGCCAAAAGGAGCCGGCTGGGTGATGATTATATGTTGTAGTGCTGCTATTGTTATGAAAGCTGAGGCGTGAAGATTTGAAGTAGAACTTTTAACCAGTGCGGATAGAGGGAAACATGATTGGGTTGGAAAGGTGATTGATTGATTAATTTATAGCAGATATTTAGATGTTACTTTGTTTGACCTTTAGAATTTATTTTTCTTATCAATTTTTGTAATTTGATTTTTTATTTATGTTTTCAGGATGAGTTCCATGACTGGCCTCGGGTTGTTGAGCCTTTTTAAGTGGATAGAGGGAAACAATGATTGGGTTAGAGAGGTGAGGGAAACATCATTGATTGAAAATCCAGTTAAGCATGTTAATTCGCCTTATATGTGTAAGAGGATTGATGTTACTGCTCGTTACAAGAGGGTTGAGTTTGTGTTGGGTAATAGCTTGTTTGCAATTGAAGGGGATAAATAGTAAGTTTAATTTCCTTTATTTTTCAACTTTTACGTTAAGAAAATTTTGATGAACTGAATCATATATGATCCATTGTGAATCATATATGATTCATGGTGAATCATATATGATTCATTTGAATCATATATTTTGATTCTTTCTGATTTATCTTTTTACATGATTGTAGTGAAACTGTTTTTCAATCTTTGGGTGGTTATCGTGAATTATCTTTGGTACGTGTGAATATGGAGACGTTGGCTCCAACATTGTGGATCGATGCTAATGTTATTGACTGTTGGGTTGCACTGTTAAACTTTGAAGAGTTAGCTCTCGGCTATCCGACCCCAACAAGGCATTTCTTCCCTACTGGATGTATTGTACGTTTTTTAGTCAATTTCTTTTTTTACATTTATAAGTATTTTTATTCTTTATAGTTTTTTTTATACTTTTTTTGTTCAACACAGAATCAAGGTATTATCAAAGGGACTCTTACTGAAGAAAAGCAGTGGAAATCATTTTTAGATGAGATTAAGGCTCAATTCAAATATGAACCTTCTTCTATGTCACTTTTTGACTTTGAGTTGGTAAATACTCATCCTGGTTTAAAAATATATTTTTTATAAGTGTTAATCGTATTTAAATTTTGTTTTTTTGTTGTTGTTAAATTAGGTGTTTTTCCCGATCTATGCATCTAATCATTTTTATGTTGTGGTTTTCATCATAAAGAATCAAAAGACCATGGTCATTCTAGATAATAGTGATTCTGGATATATGTATGCTTCAAAGTACAAGGAAGCTTGTGATCCTCTTGTAAGTTTTTTGAAAAATTCATATGATTCCAGATACTTGTTTTTATTTTGTTATATATGTATATGATTTTCTATGAATCATATATGATTCACCATGAATCATATATGATTCAGTTTGAGCATTTAAATTTTGATATATGTACAGTTTTTTTATTTTTGCTTTTCTCTGTTTTGTATTGTAGAAGAAGTTGTTTTTTAGGTATCTAAAAGAGCAGAACCATTCAAGTCACGAAGCTGTTGCTAAAATGAGACCATTCATCCCAAAGTTGAAGTGGCAAACTTTAAATAATCATGTAGATTGTGGGGTATTTGCAATTATTCATATGGAGAATTGCGTTGGTAATGCTGCTAAGAATTGGGAGTTCGGTTTATGTGAAGAATCTGATGAACAACTTTCGATGTTACAGCGCTTGAGGTATAAGATTGCTACCAAGATTATGTTGCACTAGTTCAATGCTGTTTTATATAAAATGTTTGATTTCGTTTTCACGTTTGAGACAAAGAATACTAAGTAAGCGAGGGTCTCAATGATTGTTGATGCAATTAAGAACAGGAATAATCGTGATCCACCCAAGCAAGTGAAAGAGACTGATGCGGCCAATGTAGTTGTAGGTGTGAATGAAGTGGTTGATCAAGTGAAGGAAAAGGGGCGTCGAAAGAAGTGATTTCTTGTTTTTAACTGATTCTGAATGGTAGAAATTTTTGTAAAACTAATGGTAGTTGTTGATGGTAGTTGATGGTAGAAGTGATGGTAGTTGTTTTTAACTGATTTTGGTAACTTTTCTGATGGTAGTAGTTGATGTTATAAATGTTAGAATTTGAAATAGGTTCTTAGTTGTATTTCAAAATCTGAAGCTATGAAATTTAAATTTTTCTTTGCTACTTTGATTAATCTTTGATTAAGCAAATCATATATGATTTACCAGGAATCATATATGATTCACCATGAATCATATATGATTCATTCATGGATCATATATGATTCATTCATGGATCATATATGATTCATTCATGGATCATATATGATTCATTCATGGATCATATATGATTCATGAGAATCAATCAAATTCTTGGGCACTTGGCCTAACACACCACATACATGATATATGATTCATAGAAAATCATATATGATCCATGAATGAATCATATATGAATCATGGTGAATCATATATGATTCACCATGAATCATGTATGATTCATACATGAATCATATATGATTCATACATGACAACTTTAATCATACGTTCAAAACAGTTTAAACTACCAAATCTGCTAGAACATTAAACATAAAGTAATTCAATTAAAATCTCAAACACTTTTCGACAGTACTAGAAATAAAATAAAGGAAAAAAATATAAGCTAAGTTTTTTTTTTGAAAATGCAAAACTATTCAAGAAGTTGTATGTGATCGTTCCTTATTATCCACATTTCCGAGCCCTTTTAGCCTTAGCTTTCATTGCTATTTCCCTTCCACTTTTTCTTCGTTCTCCCCTTCGACCACCTTTGTTGCTAGCCTTTTGTGGATTATTTACCAGATTTT